>ML784474.1:467048-483294 GCA_009831015.1 Picea engelmannii
ACCAAATTCATAGTAAGAAGCAAAGCCACTAGAATCACCGACTCCTTGCCCAGTTGGAACATGCTTACCTATCGCCATTGTTGGGTTGGAACATACTTGCATCGTGGTGGATACATCGTATCAGTAATCATCAACAACTAAGCGACACAAACTTCATTTCTAAGGAATCAAAACAGGTTGTTTGCCCACGGGAATAAGTAAACCTTGGTAGGTCGTCGAATTCAAAAAGAAAAAATTTCAAACTGCAGAGAATAACTTGTTCCTACAGATCACCTTTTCTCTTTTCTGCAACAAAGAAATCAATTAAAAACTTAAACAGTACACAGAACAATATATTTTTCATGTGACAAATCCCAAGATCTCCTATATTATATATTGCTCCCAGCATCTGTTGTGTCTATCTATTGCAATTGCCCATCAACTTTCGAAGGTTTTGATATATTCGTCTTCATACAACTCACCCAATTAGAGATATATTGTGTTTTCTATATAAGTGTTTGAGAGTAGGATTCACGAGAAGCGTTAGAATGGTGTTTCCTCAAATCATGTCAAGGCTATGGTCATACTTTGTATTTCTGTGCAGCAAAAGGGCAAGGTTGACAGGTCAATCCCCTGATGGCAGAGAAGCAGTCCTGCTAAATTATGTTTTGAAAAATGCAGAGAAGGGAAATGCAGAGTCTGTGCTGAGTGCCATTGAAAGTTATGCTCACCATACTTGGCTGATGAATATAGGAAAGCAGAAGAGCTCTGTTCTGGATGGTGCAGTGCAGAGATTTGATCCCAAAGTGGCCTTAGAGCTTGGAACTTACTGTGGTTATTCTGCCATCAGAATTGCCTCCAAGATGACAAAGCCAGACAGCAAGCTGGTCTCTATAGAAATGAATCCACAGAACTGTAGTATTGCCAGAGAGATTATTGAGCATGCTGGTAAGAATTGTTTTTTAGTTATCTTTTTCGTTTTTAGAGATGGTTATAGTCATCTTGAGGACCTTTAAAGCCATTGTGAGAACGCGGGCCTATTAAACATGAAGGTAAGTTTGAGCCCCTAACTTTACGAGCTCAAAATCAAAATATAGTAGAAAGATCTGAGAATGTCTATCTAATTGTAATTAGAACTCATATGCTTTGTAATGTTAAAGGCTTATACACAGGTCTAGAGATGGTATGCTTGGAAATTGTATGGATTACATATAGACAACAAGAATCTCAATGGAAAACTATAAAGGTTTGAGATTATCTGTGAGTATAATCAGTGCTTATACCAGTCTTTTATAATCCTTATAGAAGTCAGTCTGTCAAGTTACTGTCTTTCACTCAGTTAGTGTTTAAAGGACTTTGCTGGTTTATATCATCGAATATATGAGAGAATCTCCAATCAATGAATATATGAGAGAATCTTCACTGCAAGTATAAATAGAACTGAGCTATATGGTTATATCTTGGCCTTAGAGTAAGCGTTCAAATTTGTCAGTTTACAATGACTAAATTGTATACAGACAACCCGAAAACAGCCAAGGAGAACCAGTCAAGATCCCAGAGTTCCTGTAGCTGTAATCATGATGACAGACAAATGGCCATATTTGCCCTTCAGATACAGATATATCTGGAAAATATGGTCAGCATATAGTTGTCCGTACTTCAGCCATATCTAGGAGGTACTGAAGTTTGAACTAGTGATAGCTGGGTAGCATTAAAAAAATCTCTTTTTCTGTCGTGCCAATGTGCACTTTGATGTTTCGTACAGTTAAGCAGTTCTGTTAAGGTAAGTTGAACTACATCTAAATGAATTCTGAGCTTTGTTAAAGTACCTTCAATAAATTGTTCATCATCATTTATTCGATTGGAAAACAGATAGCATGTGTTATGATTGTGAGCCTATGCGGTGGCTACTCTGGTTCTAATCAACCCTTTGGTCCTGGATGAGTAAAATCTTAAGAGGTCAAGCCTTCTCAGTTATGGTCCTGGTCTTCTTAAGTAATTAGAAAGGTTGGTCCTTACATGGCCCTAATTCTTAGGTTTTATATAATTCAAATGCTTTGATCTATCCAAGGGCCATTTTGCACTCACTTTAGATGAAAACAAGTTGATATTGGTTTGTTTTCATTTAGCTCATGGATCTGTTAATTCACAATTTGTTCAAGGATCATGTGAATGAAAAAGTCAAATAACTAAATGGTTGAAACTTAATGTTTAACAGTGCATTTGGGGAATGTTTTTCCACTATCAACAAAGGGTTTAGCACAATTAAGCTTTGTGATCCCTCTTGCTTTACTGTATTTATGATCTATACTGTATTGCATTCATAGATTTAGCAATTAGCATATGTATGTTTTTTACTAATATGGTTGGCTTTTCTGTTGGATTGTTCAAACATTTCATGCAATTAATTGAGTACTGAGGATTGTTCAAACATTTCATGCAATTAATTGAGTACAGATTTTAATTGTATAAAGCTGATATTTCAGAATGGCAATGCAGCGCTTTTTAATGGTTTAAAGTCCTTTTATGTGATTATAAAGTCCTCTTAGATATATGTAATCCCATGATTTTTAAAAGTCAAACGGTCAAGTTTGGTAGATTAGTTCTGGCTGATTCCTGTGAACTGTTTTCTATCATTGTTTTTCTTATTAAACTATTTCGAAATAATTTTCTAACAAACTTTTAATCCTTATTTTATTTCAAATCCAAACTTATTTCATTTTGATTTCCTATTCCAACCCTTTMAAATAATTTGAAGTTWAMTCAAARTTAACTCTAGATTCATTTTGATTTCCTATTTCAACCCTTTAAATAATTTGAAGTTAAATCTAGATTTTTTTTATCTAATAGAATTTTTTTTATTTRAAARATAATAGGGAAAAAGTTTTSTYTATTATCCCCACCYTCATAAAAGTGAATAATTTTCTCTATTATYCYYGCCTAACCCCACCCTCATAAAAGTAAACTGTTGACTTCCATTAACTTTACTCAGTGTCCATTGAATACACAGAATCTGCAATTAAAAAACGCCTAACCCCACCCTCATAAAAGTAAACTGTTSACTTCCATTAACTTTACTCAGTGTCCATTGAATACACAGAATCTGCAATTAAAAAATACTGTTAAATTAAGTAATACTGTTAAATAGTGTGAAAAGGCTCTGAAAGTCCAATCACTCAAAAAGTTTTTGATGCCATATTATAAGCCATTTCACACTAGCTGATATGTTTGAATAAACGAAAACAGCATAGTTTTAATTAGTTAACTTACAACAACTACAACTACGAATGAATTTATAGTACAGTATGCAGACTTTAGTGAGAGTTATTGGATCAGATAAGACCTCTGTGTTAAATTGGAACCAATCCA
The DNA here is from genome assembly GCA_009831015.1 of Picea engelmannii. Lineage (NCBI taxonomy): Eukaryota > Viridiplantae > Streptophyta > Pinopsida > Pinales > Pinaceae > Picea > Picea engelmannii. Next base: position 470,397 of record ML784474.1, read on the forward strand.
TTCAAAACATATCGTATTTAAGTAATTGCAAATAGAGCCATTTGACAATCGCTAATAACTTAACATAGATAAACTTAAATCAAATTCAATTGTATTCATGGGAGTTCTGAGCTGTTACATATACATTTTCGTTCATCACAGACTATCCATAACATGCTTTAAAACCCATAGAACACCGCAAGTTTTAGACTTTAGTCAAACTTATTCGACTTCAATCCAGACGAAAAATATTTAATGTAATCCTCCGTGAAATCAATAAATCAATTCAAAACCTTCCTTAGATCATGTTTCCTATAGATAGCAATACGAAAATGATTATGTATTGCAGTGGATGATAAACTTATAAGTTTCTTTTCGATTTGTTGTCAGGGCTGTCATTGAAGGTGAAGGTGATGGAAGGAACACTGGCTGGCAAATTGGAAGAACTGGATGGATTTTTAGAGGAAGAAAGAGTTCCATACCTTGAATTCATATTCATGGATCACTCCAATCAGTGTTATTTATCAGATTTTCTTCTTCTGAAGGAGAGAGGAATGCTGGGAAAAGGGACTGGCATTGTGGCAAACAGTAGTGCTATGGGATTTGCTGGAGCTTCCGATTTTTTCACTTATCTGAGAAGCCACCCAGAGGAGCTGGAGACTGAAGAGCATAAGTGCAGTGTGGATCCACTGTCGCTGCCATCCACTGTCACTGTGTCTATTTACAAGGCCGATCTGCCTGCATTTATTCATTAGAACATAGTTGCATTCATATTCTGGAAATAACTCTATAAGCGGACATGCATTAACAGTCTTAGAAGATAGAACAGAAAGCGGGTTATTGTGGGTGGGTATATATCAGTGTTGAAGATTATGGGGGTCATGTATTTTCTGCATATTCAATGGAATGTAACTGCCTCTCCCAGGTTTTTAGTGTGTACTTGCACTTCAAGGTCTTTTGATACGTACTGATATTTGTCATTGGTATGGTATTTTCGTAACAAGCAAATAAATAAGAACATTTCCTGAAGACGAATGACTTTGATGGTAAATTTTACAGTGAGATGGCATATGATAGATGGAGATATTTTCTTGAAACGTACATGGTATAGTTTAGGAGCTATCTTTTGATGTCTTCTTCCATGGTATTTATATGCTTGTGGATACTAATATCAAAATATTTATTTTATATTTGGGTTTATCAAATATGGAGAGGTATTGAATATTAGGGATAATATTTTGGTAGAATAACCATGTATGTGGATATGGATGGGAATGATCGTAGTGACCAAGTTTTGGCATGGGTATTGGTTAGAGAGGAGAGTATAAGATTAAAATAAAGTTAGATGGTTATGGGTATCTTTGCATTGATGGTCACATCTACTTATTGCAAGGGTTTTATTAACTACTACCTTGTTAGTTATAATAGACTATGGAGAGTGGCTCCCACAAATGGCATTAACATCATGATGGTGAATTGGAGAAATCATAAGAACTAAGTCCTTGCAATGAATCGGTAGAGAAGGAATATGAGACTAGAGGTGTGGATGGATGGTAGTTATTTGGAAAATTGGTGGCATTGGAGGTTTGTAAATGTCAAGGTGAAAGCTGACAAGATACATGGATTACAACAAGCTGATGTTAGTCTATAAAGGCCTAGATATGGGGAAGAGGAGAGATATTGGTGTCAAGCACAAAGGTAGACCTTATCAAGACAAGGGAAGAAGGTAGACGAAAAAATGTTCTTCTTTCAAGAGGAAGAAGGTTTTCACAATAGCGACCATTATTGCCTCATACCACACTTGTTACTCAAAGGCGGTGAGAGGTGAAGTGGAAGCTATGGAGAATAGGGTAAGGATGAAGAGGAGATTCACAATGAGTGTTGTGGAGGATGGGAAACTTATCCCTAATACAAATTAGTTCAGAAGTAGAGAATCAAAATACACCAAAACAATGGATCTTCCTTAGCATGTCAAAGAAATCATTGCATGTCATATTAAAGACAAAGAAATCTAGGATAATGAAGATTTATAGAAGCTAGACCAATTGGACATTAAGTATGGTGCCCTTATCACACATATTTTGGGGTGTAAAGATCATTGTGTTGGAGCAAAAGAAGACTTGAATTGTAGTAGAAATAGAGGAGGTTGAAGCAATGATAATAGAGGAAGAGGCCTATTCGAAGGTTGTGATAGGTACTCTAGCAACCCTAATTGTGGTGGACATAGTTGTCAAGAACGGATTCTTAGATGCATTCTATTCTAGTGCATGTGTTAAATTTTATCTTTAATAATTATCTTGGTACTCACATGTATACATCCATGTTTATGTTAAGGATAATAGAACTCAAACTCTAGTTTATAATACTATACCACAAAGTCTTAGATGAAGTAGCAAGCATGCTCAAAGACGTATATATTCTATTTAGTAGTTTATGGTAGGTTTTTTTTAGACAACCTAATACCCAATCAACATGTATTTTTCATATGAATATGTATAGATAAGTAATTAATTTTTTTTTCTATTTTTCATATAAATATGAATAAATAAGTAATTAATTTTTTTTAAAGAAAAATAAATAACAATGATGCAATTTTAGATGGGCTTATTTAGAAAATAACTTTTTTTCCTCTTACCATTATATGTGAATTCCATGCACGTCGTCATAAACAATAAACAAGAGGGAGGGGTATCAAGGTATATGCATATGGGATTTTATGTTGTGGAGGACAAATCCTCACAACCAATGATGAATAAAAGGAAAAGATATTTTATAATGACAAGAACAATTTCAACAATTTCAAGACACCACAAATATGAGAAAATGCCACATATTTTCATATACAATATTAGTTAAAGTAAAATAAAAAATAAATTGAGTACACATTATTTGAAAATGTAATGTCTTTATAAAATAATGTCCAGCTTTTTTTTTTTTATAAAAGTTAATGTCCAAAAAGGTTATAGGATCTATCTCATTCATCCTTGCAGAGTTATTGTCCACTATTGTGGCTAATGGTTATACTGTTCTCCATCCCAAAAACTAGTTAAGAGAGGGAAATTATGACTAGCGGTTATTACTACCCTTATTTTTCATTTGAAAATTTGGGAAAGAGGAGGAATTTGCAAATTATCATTTTTCTCACTATAAAAACTTAATATGGGAAAAGATGAAGAGAATTTATTTCTTCAAGAAAAATAAATAAAAAACTATTAATACTTAAAATAATCCAATCTTTCTTACCCACTAATTTTTATTATAAATAAATTTTCTAATATTTATGAGTAAGCATTAACTCCATATTCACTATTAGTTTTGCCTTCTAACATGAATACATTATCAATTTGTAAAAATACTTATTCGTTATTGTGTCCATATATTCTGAAGTAAAATGAGACATGCATTTACTAATATTTCAATATTTTATTGTATTTGTGAAAAGCAATTTAGAGTATTATCATTGTTTATCCTATGTATTTTTTTTGGAAGCTAACCATTTGTATTATCTTTCATGAGCATAAATTATAGAAGAAGTTTTAGATACTAGTGATGATGAGGCTATCATAGAAGGAAACTAGCTCAAAAGTTCTATAAAATCATGTTATGATTATTACTCATTGACATAATTACAGAGTTTAGACTAAGTGTTGTGTTGGTTTTGTTACATGGGTGAACAAAAACACAACACTTACTTGATTAGTTAAGTCAGCTAAACAAGACAGAGGTTTGTGAGTTGATTAAATAACCAAATACACATGAAACAAGGAAATAAAACTAAAAACAAAGAGAAATAAATGTTAGAGAAGCTTGCAAGAACTAGAACCATGAAAAACAAAAAATGACAATCATATAGCTACCAATGGATCAATATATTGATAGTCTAACACCGTAGAGAAATGCAGAGACTTATGAATCTCCTCTTCCTCCTTGGGAGGGCTCTTGAGTTCCCTAATTGAGAGCTCTTCTCTTCATGCAATGGCAAGTGACAATGGCGAAGAAATACAATGCCAATCTTCTCAAGAGGTGAGTGGAACGACCCTTGCTATAGTGTTTGAATGATTCCAAGAGAAAAGAGGATTCTCCAGGAATAATTCTTGCAGCATAACAATACCTTGAAGTTCTTTTTTTTCCTAGCACACCCATGGAAAATATTTATAGTGTTTATTCATGGCAAGATACAATTGGTTCATAGTGTGAACAAGGGGCCTTTTAAGGCACTTCCTAGCCCTTGACCAGCCTCCAAGCTAGATTTCGCTCAGATTTGAGTGTCAAATCGTGTTGGGGGTCAGACTAGAAGTGGTGGAGAGGCCGACAAGATTCATAAATGCGCCATTCATGAGAAGTGTGTGAATTTTCTCGTAGACAATCGCGCATCTTGTGTACAATGTGCTCTTAGGGCTATGTTAGCCTGCGCACTGTGCACACACTTCCTTTGGTGAATTTGCACACTTTAAATTTTGAACCAAGTGTATAGTTTTGTGCCTTTTTTATGGATTTTGATGTTGTAGGTGTACTAATTGTTGTTGTAATTGATGTCTTTCTTCAACCATTGTGTGCAATCTTACAGACGCTTTCTCAGTGATAACAGATGCCCCCTAATGTGTGAGGTTAGGAGCATACGTATAGCTGAAATACATCAATGTTTCTTTTGTTGAGAGTGCCATTGTAAGGAAGAGTGAAGAGAGGAACTGCAAGAGCGATCTGTCGGAGGGAGAGGGAAAATTGTGGGAACCAAACCTTTCTCTAGGAAGAAAAAATAAAATTTGTATACAAATGAGGTGGACATGCCCCATGCTCGTGTCATGAAACCAAAATGTGGGACTGTAACTGAAGATGGATGATGATGTAGATAGTTGCAGCACCCTCGATGGTGGTTGATAACGACAAATGACGGTTCTGACTGGTGAATTGACTCTGAAGTGAGTAATGGACGATTGTAAGAAGTGTTGATGATTCGTAGGCATTGACAACCTATCATCTTTAGAGGTATTCGACTGGTATGAAACAAATGCAATGGTCACATAGTAAGACCCACAGTAACATGAGAGTTTGTTGAAGTTGAATGTTATGGGGGTCAATGGAATCAAAAAGCGATGATGACTCTCTCTGTTTCGTCCGAGACTCCTCGTTGAAAAGGTATTGGGAGTCAAGATACTGCTGCCATTCTAGAAATTGTGTTGATGTCGACATGAAGGGAGACCTCGCGTCAAGAAGCAAAGGGCTTGTTGAAATCTACTGAGTAATGAGTGAGATCAAGTACTGAAGGGTAACATGGACGAAGTCAAGACACTATGGGACTCAAGACTTCCCTAGGTTGGGGTTTTGAGGGATGATTGGTAGCAACTGTAAAACTGGATCTAGCGTCAGGGGGATGACTAGATATGGGGTTAAATTGTGCCCTAGGCTAACAAAGTGGGAAAACTCAAAGCTCGTGGGTACATGGATTTGGGATACCCGGGGTTTGTTAACGATGTTGATATGACAAAAGGGTGGATGCCCCAACTAAGGGCGACATTGGTTTCTTTTCCAGGTAAAAGAAGGCCATCGAGGATGACGACTAAAAAGCTATGTATATGCTGGAAACAAGGGATTTATACAATTACCAAAGAAATAAAGAATAATTTGGGTTGAGTATACAGATACAGAAACGGGTGCCCCAGTGAAAGATGGCTTGGCCTATTTAGATCAGAAGTTTGTGAAAGAGAACTGGTGGAGGGTGGCAGGCCCATGGGTGGGTTTCTGTATGAGGTAAGTGGATGGAGGACAATCTGTAGATGGGGAAAATGATGGTGGATAAGATGGAGGGCGAATGAAACTGCGGGGGTGCAGTCAATATAAACAAGTGTAAGATGATATGACTCGGGAGTCCATTGGGAAGGTTATCAATATGATGAGAAGAAGTATGGGGTTCATTCTCAGAAGTGCAACATACTATTGAGACTCCCAATCCTAGGGGGTGAAATCAGCATGAGTGCCAATTTTCCAATTGGAACTATGAATGGGGAAACTCATGTGGGGGAGAGTGATATCGATAGACAGTACCAAAATGTGGCAGAGGTAAAGATACTGCAGAGCTGAATGTAGGGACCCTAGAGGTAAATGTCAGAGGGTGTGACTGGGATATGCAATTGTTTACAGAGGGAGTAACTGCATGCTAGTGTCATACATATAACTGAAGGGGTTGTAAGCTTGTTGAACAAGTACCTGCATACATAAAAACCCAAATACCCGACGTGAACAATATCTGATGATAAAGAACATATAACAAATATTCGATAAAACTGAAATTGAGCATGTGTACTTGAACGTGGCATGAGAAAAATGCTCCACCGGGGAAAAGCACAGATGATAACCCAGGAAATGTGAATGTGTAGATGGCTAGATCGGGATCTTGTAGCTGAGAATGGATCGGAAAACAGAGGCTCTGGGCTCCTATAACAGAAGGCAAAAGTTGGGAAAAAGGGCCTATATATGGATGGTGGGCCCACAATAAGAACTCATTTGTACCCAACACTATTTTTGATCTAGAAAGACATATGGGAGGTGATTTCGAGAATATGGGAGCGTGAGGCTATCGATCTGGGAGTTGCGAGAGACAGGTTAGTAACCCTATCATCCTGCATTTTGTGAAGTTGATAGATGTTAGGTAGGGGCTATATGAAGGGATGTACATGGGTGTTTAAGGGTAGGGACCCACTAGTGTGCGGGAAAAGGGGGAACACCCACACATGTACATTTTTTCAATACAGTCATGCATTGTGAATGCACAGGGTGTGTTGAGAAAACCCACGCATAATGTCCAGTTATGTAGGTAACACACGTGCACATGTTTGTGTGGGTTGGATAGATAGGCATGCATTGGATGTGCGTCTTTCAGGTTGATTGGTGTGCACCCATACGCGGTTGTTGGAGAGACATATGCGCATTAGTGCGCAACTGTGAGAAGAACAGTCGCACATAGATGCACAACTGTATGGGGGAAATCCACCCACTGTGGGTAGGCTAAGGGGTGTATGATTTTTTTATATTTATGAGTTTTTTATGGATGATGTGGTTGATCATATGTTTCTAGGTGAATGCAGGTGATTAACAGAGTCTAGAGTATGATGGCGGTCCACTAGCGAGAGTGATACTGGGACCGACTGAGGGAGGCTGTGAGGGAGAAACCTGGAGTACATAGACACTTGGTAACCTGTGGGTTACTCAAGTATTTCGACTGTCCTCGAATACGGTCGCAAGAGTTCCTACTCCAGTTCTTGATCAGGATGTGGAGCACTAATCTGCAGTTCTTTTTGGTGGGGGGGGGAGCAGCTAACGTTCTTTGTGGCAGAGAAAGTCAACTTTTTGATAGGGCTCCCATTTCATGGGAGGGTAATGGCCATTGATCCCCATCTGCCAAGGGAGGATAGGGTGGAGACCATCGTGACCCGATATTGTTTTGGGATGAACCCTATGTCGGGTTCGGTCATGTGGATTGAGGCCATTGTTGACTTGTTGACCGAGTGCATCACGTCCATGGTGGTGAGGATCTATGGATCCTTGGGCACTTAGCAGATCACCGATGGTTAGTTGAGTGTGGTGGAAGAACTCCTAGACAAGGACATGTTTGCATGGGGTGTGTTGATGCACACCTGGATGATGTCCTAGCTGAAACGATGTCGGCGTGTCAATTCCAGTGATTTTTCCTACGAGTCAATGTTGGTGGCCTGGTTCTTGGAGAGGGTGCCTCTATTGCACCCTCAGAATATATTAGAGCCAACATCGTGACGAGAGCCATGATTAATGAAATGGGTGCAGGTTTTGGCTCAGCATGGAGGAGGGGAGGGTGGCCATTACTTCACGACCATAGTTTCTCGAGTGCGGGGACAGATGCCACAGGTGATTCTACGGTATCCATACGTGGGTATGGACTACAAGCAGGATCTGGACATGGTGTTACTTCTTGGGGAGGATTGGGACCAAAGAGGTATGTGTTGTATCTGTTTGTTTTGATTTTGGTAGATAACATTTATCAGACATGTATATGGATGTTGACACTATATCTGTGTTGTTTTGCAGATGTTGGGCCCCGGGGGTGAAAGGTAGAGGTTGTCTAGGAGCTAGCTTGACGGGAGCCGATTCAAAAGTAGCCTGCAAATCCGAGGGATGGGCAGAGGCGTCGATGAGATGATGCCGGTGTAGGACCATCCAGAGAGCCACATAGAGACGTTGAGGCCATGCTAGAGGATCTACGCCGATAGTTCGAGTGGGTCCTTCAGGGTGTTCCTGAGGGAATATGGGCCCACATCCAGGACGAGAAGGTACTAGACCAGTGTGTGGAGTACCGACAGAGTGGCGAACATTTATCCGCAGAGCAGCAGTGGCAGGGGCAACTATGACTGGTCGACTACCTCTTGGAGCTAGAGGCCCCCCCATTGGTGGGGCACCTACAGATGACAGAGGACCTGGGAGGGAGATTTAGGAGCACCTTGAGTGCCTATTTGGGATGGAAGGGTTTAGGAGCCCACTTTTGTATAGGGTATATGATACCAAAGTTTTGTACTCATAGGGATTATGAGACTTATGAGCCTACGAGAAATTTTATATATATATATATATATATATATATATATATATATATATTGTAAAACATTTATGACCTTAATGATATATATATGATGGATACATTGATCATTGATGTTTTTATGTTTTCTGTTTTATGATGTATGATGTCTATTTCTATCTATTGACAAATGTATGATGTTGTGTATATGATGTCTTTCAATATGATAAATGTCAATCTAATACTAGGTTATCCATGTGATATGCTACTTGATTGAGGTTTCTTTGGATATGTGTAAATGTGATGGAATAAAAGTTGCGAGATAGGAGTCTAACTTGCAGGTATTTGTGGAAGAGGCAAGGATCGTGAACATGATACACGTTGTTGAGTTGCAGGATGATAAGGTGACAAATGTGGCGATGATCGGCCTCGACAAGGAGACCAATGACGACATCATATTCATCTTGGTTATTGGTGGTCGAGCCTAAGCATATTCCACTGGAATGGAGTAGTATATGTGAGGGGGTATAGAGGGCCCAAGCAGTCGAAGCGAGATTCTGGGTCCAACGGCTGGCACCGTCAGCGTAACCAATGTGGTAGGATGCTGGATGATGCATCTTTCAATAACATAGGTGATAGAACATACATGAGGAGTGGCGGTAGTAAAGAATACTAAAAACTCTACAAATGTGTTCAAAGAGAAACCTAATGTAGGGGGGCTACGCTTAGGCATAAAATTTCTTCAAGTATAACACATTGATGGGTTCCTTGAGAAGGAAGATTTCTAGAGAGACCAAAATGTAGGCACCTTTATTGAGGCAATGTTGGATGATGAAGGGGTCATGCCATAATGATTCGAATTTCACATGGGCGATATCATAGGCTAACATGAGATCACCTTCGTTGAATGAGAAAAGGTTGACATGGTGGTCGAAGGTGGCTTTGGACCATTTTTTAGCTACTTCATTGTGTTGTAATGAAGATTGACAGTCTTCATCAAGTGACTCTAAGGTCAGCACACGCTGCTCCATTGGAGCAGTGTGAGGTAAGATCTCTATGGAAGTTCGTAATGTGGGGATTTTACAATCGATATGGAGGATGGATTCGATCCCATGGACGAGGTGGAACGGTGTAAAAATGGTGGCAGTTTTGACTATTGTGCAATAGGTCCATAAAGCGGAAAACAACATATGATGTCAATTGGTCTTATGTTTGTTGACAGTGCATTGGAGCATGGTTTTGAGGACTTTATTGACAAACTCAACCTGTTTGTTGGACTTAGGGTAGTATGGGGAGGAAAACTCATGGGTGAATCCTAATTTTGAGGAGAGTTCAACAAATATATCATTCTCAACATGTTTACCATGATCAGAAACTAACTGTTGTGGGACTCCGAACCGGGTAATGACATGGTTGAAGAAAAAACGTGTTGTTGTGTCAACAATTTTGTTAAATGTGGGCATGGCTTTGGCCCATTTGGTAAAATAATCCACTTCCATGACAATGTACTTGTGTCCATTACTGGATGGAGGATGGCAAGTCATGAAGTCTATGCCCCATTTATAGAAGGGGTCGGCTATGATGATTGGGTGTAGAAGAGCTGGTGGATCTTGTGCTTTGTTTGCATAAAGCTAGCATTTATCGCATTGCTTGACAGCGTAGATGCAGTCATGGAACAAAGTGGGCCAGAAGTAACTTGCTTGATTGATTTTTTGGGTGGTGAACATACCCGAGAGGTGACCACTGCAAGAGTCGTTGTGGCAATCATTCAAGACTCTATCGACTTCATTGATGGTAATACATCCCCGAAGGATGGTATTGACCCCGCGATGGTAGAGAATGTCTCTGATGAGGAGGTAGCAGGGAGCCTGATGTTGAATGCATCGACGATCATTGTGATAGAGGTGAGACCCAAACTTTTGTGTATGAACATAGACGAGGAGGTGTTCATTGGGGAAATCCTCATTCATGGGGGAAGCTTTGGCATAGAGGGAAAAGTCGTAATGAGTTCGGATAGAACTAGAGCTTTCTTTCTTTTGGGAGTGGAGAAATATAGATTGTATTCCTAGAGGATAATGATCCAATGGGAAAAAATTTCGTGGATCTGTCGTCGACTAAGCAAGTACTGCATGGGGTTGGAATCTGCTACGACCTTGATAGTTCGAAGTAGAATATAATGACGCAGTTTCTGGACTGCGAGGACAACTGATAACACGAGTTTTTCATCATGATTATTCTTTAAGGGTGGTCCTAAAATGTTTTTACTAATGTAGTAAATCACATTTTCACACTCGTCATCCCCTAATTGGACGAGGAATCCTGCGACTGAAACAACAGAGGTTGATAAGTAGAGGATGTAATCGCGATCATAGTGAGGGGGACTAATCAAAGGGACATTGGATAGAGAGACTTTAAATCATCAAAATATGTTTGAGCATGTTCGTTCCATATAAATGGGATATCATGACATAGTAAGCATGGAAACCCATGTGTGCAAGTGGCGTAGTCTGGGACAAAGCGACGTAAAAAGTTGGCTTTTCCTTGCAAGCTTTGTAGCTGGCGTAAATTCCTAGGTGGTGGGATTTATCTGATAGCTTGGACCTTAAGGGGGTCCAAAGTGATGTCGTGTTGGGAGACAATGAACCCAAGAAGGTGCCCGACAATGATGCAAAATACACACTTGAGGGGGTTCAAGTGGATATTATATTGGTGATATCATTGGAAAATGATGCGTAAGTCGTCTAAATGTTGGGTTTGTTTTTTGGATCGAGTAGTGAGGTCATCCAAATAAGCAAGGATGATGTGAGAAATATCGTGAAAAACGTAGGTCATGGCTCGTTGGAAAGTAGCACTGACATTTTTTAGTCCAAAGGGCATGACGCGATAAGAAAAGGTACCCCAAGGTGTTGTAAAAATGGTTTTGTATTGATTTGCTAGGTGGATCTGAATTTGATTGTATCTGGGGAACCCATCCATAAAGGATAGTGCCTCGTGGCTGGCACAATCATCGATTATTTGGTCGATGAAAGGGGTTGGGAAGTTGTCTTTGGGACAAGCGTGGTTGATGTCATGAAATTCGGTGCAGATGCGAATAGTTCCATGTTTTTTATTGATGGGTACGAGGTTGGAGACCAAAGAAGTGTATGAAATGGGGTAAATGAACTCGACCGCATGTAATTTGTCAATTTCGGCTTTGATAGCTGCAACTTTGAATGGGTGAAGGGGGCGTTTCTTTTGACAAACAGGGGTGATATCCGGCCATGTGTTGATTCGATGTTCGACTATAGAAGGATCGAGGCTAGGCATCTTCGTATATGACCAGGAAAAAATATCCCAGTATTCCTGAAAGAGATCTTTGTAAGCAATGATTTCTTCAAGGGAGCATGCGGTGCCAATGGTGATCTCTTCTACAATGCCTAGTTTAATGGAAATGTCAATTTTGACTGTAGGGGAGATGTTTTCCATGTTTCCTTCTTCAAAATCATCGGGGGAGGGAATAGGGTTTTTGAACCAGTCAACATGCCCTAGAGGAATACAATCCTTGGTTTTGATGGCACAAAAGGAGGCTTGGGTAGGAGGGTGAAATACCTCATGTGAGAAGAAAAGTGCTTGATGATGGAGCAAATTCCAAGGGAAATTAGGGGTAGTCAATTCCTCCAGGATATCTTCGTCACAGTGGAAATTGCGAGAATATAGGGGATCCTGGGAAGTGACAGGGGGAATTGTCAATGGGTAAGTGTTACTATCCTCAAGGGGTGAGGACGTAGAAGGGATTTTGTGTATAGGGTGTGATGGCCCATTGGACATAAACCAAATGTCAAGACACTATGGGGGATATCTCATTTTCTTGGGGACTGATGACGAAATATCAATAGGGAGTGCTTGAGAGGGATCAGGCCGAGATGTGTGGTATATTACGGATAATGTTTGGCAGAATTGAGGTAGAGTTGGGAAACAACGAGTGTAATGGCCATATTTTGAGCATATGGAACACACAAAATTTGTTCATAACCCTTTCTTGCATGTGGTCGAGGACTCCGTAGTAGTGGTGGACGTACTTGGTGGAGTAGCAAGAAATGGGGTTGCTTTGGGGAGCTGGATAAGATTGTGTAACTCGGAAAGAGTAGGACACCTATTGGTGGGGTGTCCTTCTCTTTCACATAGTGTGCAAGGAGGTTAAGCTCGAGGAGGGAGAAGAGCTGTGGGCTCGTTCTTCCTTCTTCTTCCCCCAGTGGTGGTGGGGTTGCCTCCAGGTGGAGGTGAGGGTGGTGTGGTCGGAGACTATACTGGGATCTGCATCGGTAATCCCTCTGTTTGAGGAGGGAGAGATGGTGGAGGAACCATAGCGGGTGGATGAAGATATCATACAGGGATGGA
>ML784474.1:483397-495942 GCA_009831015.1 Picea engelmannii
CCGAGATAAGTGGTGTGGTGGTGTTTTCAGGGAATTCCTGAGGTAGTGGTTCTCCAACTGGTGGAATTTCGATGTGGGGAGGGGCCTCAGTGAGAGGATTATTGTCTCCGATATTTGTTCTGTTAGAAGATACTACACACACTTGAGTTGAAATAGAAGGGTTGAGGAGAGGTGGTGTTCCATGATAAGTCCCTAATAAGGATGGGTCCTTGAATATTCTAGGACCAATGTCGATGACTGGAAAAGAATTCGAGCTAGAAAAAACAAGAGGGAGGATGTTATCAATGTTGGAGGAGTGAATGGGATTGTAATGTGTAAGTTGGTCAATGGTGACAATTTTCCTGTTCTGGGGGAACATCATCATACGAACAAAGAAGAGGTTATCGCCTTCATAACATACATGTAGCTAGGTTCGAACAAGATATTGTAATCAAGTGGGGCATCAATAACTTCAATTTTGATGAGGATGGTTTTTCCCCCAAGTTCTAAAGGGACATTTTGGAAGAGCCCTTCAGGGGATGATGGTCGACCGTCATAACCTCTCATAGTGATGGCAGATGGTACTAGCTTAGATGATCCAAGTTTATTCCATACTACTTTGGACATGATGCATATGGATGCACCTTCATCGATGATGCACCAATGAAATGTGATGTTCTAGATCTTAACTGGTATCTGAAAAGTTACCAGGGCAAGGAGGTGTGGTTCTCTCTTATATAGATCAAAGGTGATGAGTCGAGTATCATCTGGGTCGACTGCCCCAAAGGCAAAAAACAAGGATTTGCACTGTGATGGACAGGTTTGGAGGACCTCCAACATAGACATGGTTGTAGGAGACTGTACTAATTCATCAACCAGATTGTAATTATGGGTTTCCCTAGCATGAGGGTTATGTACATTATGTTGTAAAGGCATACAAGGTGTACAGGGGTTTGGTTCAGTGTTAGGGCAGGGAATCATCAATGGTTGTCCAGCTCTAGTGAGAGCTTCTTCTGAGGTGGTTGTGTAACACTCTTTCATACTGTAATGCCCCCATTTCGGGCCGGGCAGGCGCTACTTCGCGGAATGACAATCTCATACTTAATTCTATATATAAGACATGCATTTAAGAAAATGAAACACATTTAAACTCATAAGAATTACTTCCAACACAAATATTCCCTAGCATTAACAATAATTCATCTGCACAACATAATACATGATAAAATATAAGCATCAAAGGCATGCAAAACATAACATTTAACATAAGCTGATACTTATATTTGAAACTGTGGTAATTACACCAACCAGGTGCAGGCCTTCCACGAACCTCCCAGCCTTAGACCACGCTGCTCATCAAGCTCAGCAGTGGGTCACCCCCAAGCTGGGACTAAGCTCCACCCCAAGGTAAGGAATCCTAGGCTAGGTTGAGGTTACAGGCAAAATAACATAGAATGACTGGAAGGATTCTTCCCAGGATGCCATCTTATGCCCACTACTCTCGGAATCTCATTCCCCACATGCCTATTCCACCCGAGAGTATACACCTTCACAAGCACAGTCCATCGGTGCTACACCTCCCTCTCTGGGTCTCGACAACATGCAAGATCAGAAAGTCTCAGAGCCCGAAGCTGGTGTTGGACACTCTATGGAAGAAACTACTTCCCAAAAAACTCTCTCACTTGGAGAGATTTTTTCACAGGTCTGACAACCTGCCTCTTCCAACAACAATCACCTCCCTCATCTGGAGAGAGATTACACATAGGATAAGTATGAACTTACACTGGTCAGCAAGCCACGCGCAATCCAACACTGCGTGGCCACAACAGCCAACTGGGAAAGAAGACACGGGCTTCCCAAACAGGCTCACCAATCATGAAATAGACTCACGGTTTTGGTTTCGGGATTACACAAGGTGTACAGAGATCCCACACACAGGCTCAAACTGTTCAGGAAAGGAATGTACCAGCTATCGCAGAAATCAACACAGGATTTTCGGCTTTTAGGGATGCACCAGGGTATTCTTGCAGAGGTTAGACGAGACTCACGTTCAGAAGGTCAATGGTGGAATGGAGGAGGAACCCCCATCACGGCTCAACTTAGCATTTTTCTCTGCATGTGCTTGGGTTGACACTTGTCACCCATGAAACTGCATGCATTCCTTCCATTTGGAAGTTGCTCGTCCTTCCAAAAAGAACTTAGGATAAAACATATATTTCACATGGTCTTTTTGGAATAATATTAAAATATTATTCCCAAGGACTTAAGCCCCTAGGTTCAACACTTATCCCCTCTTCCCACCTTCCAACCCCTAATCCCTTGTCCACTTTGTGGAAGCTTAGTCCCCCATCACTCATTCATCGTGGTCGGTCTTCACGCGGTGGTGTTTATATTTTTATTAATAATGTGCATAGATACATGTACAAAATCAGGCTCTTGGCCTTCAACACTTAGGCTCTCTAGCCTAATAATCACATAAGCCCACCAACTTATATTAACTTGGCTCACCAACCTATAAAAACATAATTACAATTCATTTCATAAACATGATTTACAACAGGGCTCGGCCTTGGGGACATTACAATCCCCCTCCCCTTATTTCTGCACTGTCCTCAGTGCAACTTTACACAGCTTCTGCAAGATTTTCAAAATTTTCAACAAGATGCGGGTACTCTGCTCGCATAACATCTTCATGCTCCCATGTTGCATCCTTGGGACCATACCAAGTCCACTGGAACTTTACAAGCCCTATAGCTTGATTCCGAAGTTGTTTGTTTTTCCTGTCCAATATGCACACAGGATGCACTTGCAGGACACCTTTTGGTTCCAACTGAATCACATTCCAATCTATAACATGATTAGCATCAGGTATATATTTCTTAAGCAATGAAACATGAAACACATTATGTACAGTCATAGATGCAGGTAATGCAAGCTTATATGAAACTGGCCCAATCCTTTCCAGGATTTCAAATGGCCCATGAAATCTGGCTGCTAACTTGGTGCAACTTCCCAGCTTCAGGGAACTCTTGTTAGTTTTCACTTTCAGGAAAACATGATCACCCACTTTGAATTCTCTGTGGGTTCTGGTCTTATCAGCATAACTTTTTTGCCTGTCCTGAGCAGCTTTCAAATTCTGTTTAATTTTTATCATTTGGTCCTCCATCTCCTTGAGCAACTCTGGCCCAACTACTAGTCTGTCAGCTAGATTATCCTAGCTCACTGGAGTGTTGCACTTTCTTCCATAAAGTGCTTCAAATGGGCTCATCTTCAACGATGCATGATACCCACTATTGTAGGTGAATTCTACCAAATGTAGGTAGTCTTCCCATCTTGATGGTTTGTCCATCACGCACATTCTCAACATGTCCTCTATTACTTTGTTCACCCTCTCTGTCTGTCCATTAGACTTGGGATGATACATTGTACTAAAATTCAGATTCATTCTGAATCCTTTGAACAATCCTTTCCAGAAATTCGAGGTGAATTTCGGGTCCCTATCAGACACAATCGTTTTAGGAATTCCATGCAAGCGTGCCACTTCTTTTAAGAAGATATCAACAACATTTGCTTCCTTGTGAGTGGTTTTTAGTGGAATAAAATGGGCAGATTTTGTAAGCTTGTCCACCACAACCATGATCGAATTGTGCTGCTTGCTCATTTTGGGCAATCCTGTAATAAAATCCATGGTCACCACTTCCCACTTCCATTCAGGAATGGGCAAAGGTTGCAGCAACCCTACTGGGTGCCTATGCTCAGCTTTAACTTTCTGGCACTCCATACATCTGGCGATGTATTCAACGATCTCTCTCTTCATACCCGACCAAAAGTAATGGCTTTTGACTGCTGCCACAGTCTTCTGATATCCAGGGTGTCCATCATAAGTCACGTTATGCATTTTTTTTAGAATCGCAAGTTTCAAACCCTGGACATTGGGTATATACACTTTGTTTTTGTACAGAAGTATTCCCTCAGCTTCCAAGGTGTAATTTTCCTCTTTCTGTGGTCTCTCTCTCTGTTGTAGCTTTGATACCAAGTCTCTGTACTGCAAATTTGCATTTGCAGCGTCCAAAATTCTATCTTTAATATCAATCCTGTACATGCTAATGGATGTAGCATGTAATTCATGCACCTTCTTGCTGAGTGCATCAACCACCTTGTTTTCCTTCTCTTTGATGTGCTTGTTATCAAAGTCATATTCACACAGAAATTCCAGCTACCTACTTTGTCTAGCGTTTAAAGTTGGCTGATCAAACAAATATTTCAGACCGTTATGGTTTGTTTTGAGTTCAAACCTCCTTCCCAGGAGGTAATTTCTCCATTTCCTTAGAGCGTGAACGATTTCTGCCAACTCCAAATCATGGGTTGAATAGTTCTTTTCGTGCTCTTTTAATTTCCTGGACTCATAAAAGATTATGAATCTGTTCTGACCGAGGACCCCTCCCAGTCCTTCTTTGCATGCATCAGTGCATACCATGAAATCCACATTTGGATATGCAATCCTTAAGATTGGAGCGCTACTTAACAACTGCTTCAATCACTGGAAACTTTTCTCACACTCTTAAGTCCACTGAAACTTTTTCTCCTTCCTTTGCAAGGAAGTGATAGGGTGAGCTATCTTTGAGAACCCTACTATAAACCTTCTGTAGTAACCCTCCAGACCCATAAAGGATCTAACTTCCGCCACATTCCTTGGCACTGACCATTCTCGGATGGCCTCAACCTTCTCAGGATCCATGACGATCCCTTCCTCTAAAATAATGTTCCCCAAGTAATGGATCTGCCTTTGATAAAATTATCATTTGCTCAATTTGGCATACAGTTGGTGTTCTCTCAACACTTGCAACACCATTCTCAGGTGTTGTTCATGCTCTTCCTCTGACTTGGAATACACCAAGATGTCATACAGGAAGACTATGATAAACTTGTCTAAATAGTCCCTGAATACACCATTCATCAAGCACATAAAAACAACAGGTGCATTTGATAGTCCAAACGGCACCACTGTGAACTCGTAATGGTCATACCTTGTTCTAAAGGCGGTTGTGCTGATGTCCTCATCCCTTATTCTTACCTGGTGATATCTTGATTTGAGATCTATCTTTGAAAATATTTTCGCACCTTTCAACTGATCGAAAAGATCATCGATTCTCGGCAAAGGATACTTGTTCTTGATAATTACCTTGTTCAACTGTCGGAAATCAATGGACGACCTCAACGCCCCATCCTTCTTCTTCAAAAACAGGACCGGGGCACCCCAAGGTGACACATTGGGGCAAATGTACCCCTTTTTTAGAATCTCTTCAAGCTGCAATTGCAACTCTTTCAGCTCTGGCGTACTCATTCTATAAGGATCTTTTGAAACTGGAGCTGCTCCAGGCATCAAATTTATAGAAAAATCGATGTCTCTCTTCGTAGGTAGTCTAGGTACCTCCTGAAATATGTCTTTGAACTCTATGAGTACCTCATGGTCTCCAATCCTTGAGACTTCATCTCTGGATGCTTCCTCCACACGGGATGCAAATAATTGACAGCCTTTTCTGTAGCACTTCTTCAGCTGCATGGCTGAGATTTCTCTAACAACCACAGCTCTAGGAATCCCTTGGACTATTTTTTGATTCCCCTCCTCATCCAAACATGTAAACCTCTTGTTATGATAGTCCAGGAGGGCATGGTGCTGGTCCAACCAGTCCATTCCAATTAAACAGTCATAAGATCTTAAAGGAAAAATATTCAATTCATCCTTCATGCTCAGTCCTTTCATGTCCACAGGACAGGACTTCACCAACTCAATGACTTTCCTCTTGGTTCCTGTAGCCAACTGCACTAACCAAGACTTTTCATGTTTGCTTCTTGATAAATGCAAACTTTCCACCACCCTAGGATCTATATAACTATGGCTAGCCCCTGAATCGATTAAAATAATAAATGGTCGGTTGTTAATCATACCTTCCACTTCAATCATGTGCGATTGAAATTCATCTTGTTTTTTGTCCAAGGCTGCGTAGATCCTTGGCATTCTACTGCCCATGTCCTCCACTGTTTCAGCTTGTTGAATAGTATGGACAGCTCTTGCTTTGCCATTTTTATAGGGACAATCCCTGTACTTGTGGTTCCCTTTATAGCCCCAACACTGAATGGGCGTCTCTCTCTTCCTTTGTTCCCCCATTTCAACCATTCTCGGCTCTCTAAACGATGGATGTCCTTAAGGATTATTTCTGAAAAAGTGAGGTTTGTTTCCCTTATGCCTCTGTTCCTTCTTAAACTTCCTCTGGTCATCCCAAGCCTTTCGAAAGGTAGGTTTTTCTCTTTGTTGTTCATATAAACATTTAGCCCTTCTTATTGTTTCTTCCATAGTCTTAGGATCATCATACTGAATCTTGTCACCAATGGCAGGTGGCAGTCCAATCAGATACCTTTGAATCTTGACAGCCTCATCTTCGATGAATGGAACATACTTCAGTAGTTCCAAGAAACTTCGTTTGTATTCATCAATGGTCATGTTGCCTAGCTTGAGTTCAAAGAACTCCTTCATCTTTCTGTCATAGTATCTTTTAGTCAGGTATTTCTTCTTGAAATACCTCTTAAACTCCTTCCAAGTGATATCTTTCTCACTAATGTGATGCACCTGCACAAACTGATCCCACCACATGGATGCTTTTCCTTTCAATTGATACATCGCAATTCTTCCTTCTGCATGAGAGGAATAATTCTGCAGTTGGAAATATTTCCTCATGCCAAGCAACCATGTTTCGGCATATTCCTCCTTCTTATGTTCTCCATCAAATGTAGGAGGCTTAATCTTATTCATCTCCCTTTTCAATTCATCCATCCCAAATCTCCTGTGCTTTTTGGTAGGAGATGGGCTTGAACTATTGTGTGATTCCTTACCATAATTCTTTGGGGAGTGACGATGATGTCTGCTACCACTCCTTGATCTTATTTTTCTCTCAGGGGTCCTGACACTTCTTGATCTTCTTTTCCTCTCAGGGGTTCTGCGACTCTCTGTCTTTCTTGAGTCACTCCCCTTATCCACTTTCCTTTCTTTCCAGGCTCTTCAACATCTTTAAGTTGAATTCACCCTATTGATCCCTGACCCTCATGAGCTTTCGGCTATCATCTCGACGAGCCTGGGCATCTTTCTTCAATCTTTCAATGAGTTTCATTATATTCCCTTCCTTATCCAATTCTCTCCCATGCCCATTGGAGTTCAATCCTTCGACTCCCAGGTTGACATTCCTTCCTACCCTTTCGTCCTCTGTTTCGGAGGCAATCTACACCTCTTCCAATTCCATACTCGGCGTCATTTTTTGGTTGTCCTGACACTCGTTGAACTCTGCACACATAATGTGCAGTCAACCAAATTTTTTTAGGCCTTAAACCCTTAACAAAATCACAATATTCATAAACCAACGTGAGTGAGAAAACGTTTTGACTTCACAAAGTTTTCTGAGCTCTGATGGCTCTGCAAATTTTGAGACTTTAGAACTTTAGGTTTTGGGGTCTTTGGTACCCGAGAGTTCATGATGCGGTGACTCCCAACCCCTTGTCACTCCAACTCCCAAAATTCCGATTTACTTTACTCTCCGGGCCCACAGTACAATTGTCGCCCTTAACCACGGTGGTGCATGGCACGTTCAGGAGGGTCCATGTCACCTTCGGTGACGTCATCGGGTCCCACTATTCTCGCCTGTCTTCTTGAATCACTGGCACGTGGTGCACATCCATGTGTCCACGTCCATTCCAATCGAAAATCCAACGGTTAGACTTTTCATGGATCCACTGCACAGATCCTTTTGGCATTTTGGGGTTTCTGGCATCGGGAGTTCGTGCATCCACACCTATCGAACTTCCGTTTGTCGAAATGATGAAATTACTGTCTACTCTTCCACTTGATCCAACGGTCGAGTTCCTCTCCTACAATCTACGGTGTAGATCATTTCATAATTTCGGGTCAGTCCTTCCGTCTTTGAATATTTTGAGACTTCGGGTTTTTGGGTTTTCGGTAACTGAGGTTTCGCAACTTGCGACAATGAGGGATCTTGCCCTTTGGTTTCCTGGATGCCAAAATGTCGACCGGTAGCCACATGTCCCTCCAATAGACGGTCCTCATGATTTCAAGATTTTGCGTATTGCGATTTCCACACTCCTCTACAACTCCAAAGGTTTTTAAACCTTGTGCATGTTCTCCAAATCTGATGGTCCTGAGGGTTCTCCTTTCCTCCCAAATAGATCCTAAGGCTCCAACACTTTTGGTGTGGAGTTCTCTCTATCCCTGTGGCCATCTGCCACCTCGGCTGTGGTTTCATAACACCGCCACACCTCCTGAGATTGGTAACATGGTCAAGTAACTCCTTGACACTCAGGGGCATTCAAAGGTCTGAAATTGGTCCTCTAGACACAATTTCTCCTCAAACCCTCGGTCCAAAGACCACTCAATTGGCCCATCTAGGCTCAGCATTGAAACCTTGGCTCTGATACCATTCTGTAACACTCTTTCATATTGTAACGCCCCCATTTCGAGTTGGGCAGGCGCTACTTCACGAAATAACAATCTCATACTTAATTCTATATATAAGACATGCATTTAAGCAAATGAACCACATTTAAACTCATAGTAAGAATAAGAATTACTGCTAACACAAATATTCCCTAGCATTAACAATAATTCATCTGCACAACATAATACATGATAAAATATAAGCATCACAGGCATGCAAAACATGACATTTAACATAAGATGATACTTATCTTTGAAATTGTGGTAATTCCACCAACCAGGTGCAGGCCTTCCATGAACCTCCTAGCCTTAGACCATGTTTCTCATCAATCTCAGCAGTGGGTCACCCCCGAGCTGGGACTAAGATCCACCCCAAGGTAAGGAATCCTAGGCTAGGTTGAGGTTACAGGGAAAATAACACAGAATGACTGGAAGGATTCTTCCTAGGACGCCATCTTATGCCCACTACTCCTGGACTCTCATTCCCCACATGCCTATTCCGCCCGGGAGTATACACCTTCAGAAGAACAGTCCATTAGTGCTACACCTCCCTCTCTGGGTCTCGGCAATAGGCCGGATCAGGAAGTCTCAGAGCCCGAAGCTGGTGCTAGACACTCTTTGGAAGAAACCACTTCCCAACAAACTATCTCACCTAGAGAGAGTTGTTCATAGGCCTAACAACTTGCCTCTTCCAAAAAAAGTCACCTCCCTCACCTAGAGAGAGATTACACATAGGCTAAGCATGAACTTACACTGGTCAGCAAGCCATGCATAGTCCATCACTGCGTGGCCACAACAACCAATTGGGAAAACGGACACGGGCTTCCCAAATAGGCTCAACAATCATGAAATAGACTCATGGTTTTGGTTTGGGGATTGCACAAGGTGTACAGAGATCCCACGCACAGGCTCAAACTGTTCAAGCAAGGAATGTACCAGCTATCTCAGAAATCAACACAGGCTTTTTGGCTTTCAAGGATGCACCAGGGTATTCTCGCAGAGGTCAGACGGGACTCACATTTAGATGGTTGACAGTGGAATGGAGGAGGAACCCCCATCATGGCTTAACTCAGAAGTTTTATCTGCATGTGCTTGGGTTGACAATTGTCACCCATGAAACTACATGTGTTCCTTCCATTTGGAAGTTGTTGGTCCTTCCAAAAAGAACTTAGGATAAAACATATATTTCACATGGTCTTTTTGGAACAATATTAAAATATTATTCCCAAGGACTTAAGCCCCTAGGCTCAACACTTAGCCCCTCTTCCCACCTTCCAGCCCCTAATCCCTTGCCCACTCTGTGGAAGCTTAGTCCCCCATCACTCATTCATCATGGTTGGTCTGCACATAGCGGTGTTTATATTTTTATTAATAATGTGCATAGATACATGTACAAAATCAGGCTCTTGGCCTTCAACGCTTAGGCTCTCTGGCCTAATAATCACATAAGCCCACCAGCTTATATTAACTTGGCTCACTAGCCTATAAAAACACAATTACAATTCATTTCATAAACATGATTTACAACAGGGCTCGACCTTGGGGACATTACATGTTGGGTTTGAGTCAGGAGGAAAACTGCATGGACAAATGCGTGTTTGTAGAAGAATCTCTTCCTCACTGGTATGGAGGATATTGCGATCAACCGGAGTTCCAGGTTGATTGGGACCCGAGTTTTGATATTTCCCCATTTGTGGTGGGGCTGAGTTTGTCTCTTTTTGGGTATTCATCACACCTTGGTGTGGAATATGGCTTTGCAAAAATATCGGAGGTGGTGGTTGCAAATAATGTTGTGGGGCCTACTAAGGGGAAAGTGGTGCTATAGGGCATTGTGTTCTCATGGATTCTTTCATCAGTTTGTAATAAAAAAATTGGGGGCAATGGTGAGTATAATATCCATACTCACCACATAGAACACAAGGGAGGTTAGTTCTGAGTTTATTGTTCTTCCCTTGTCATGGTTGATTGTTATTGTTTCCCCCTTGGGGTTTTTGGTTTCCTTGATTCTGGTTTCCCCCAACAGGATGATTTTGTTGGGGGTTATTTACTCCTGGTCCCGGGTTGTTATTGTTTCGGTTTTTTCCTTTCTTATTGGCTTTATTCGGTTGATGAGATGGATTTTCTGTATTCAACTATTCAAAAGTATGAACCTGTTGAATAGGAGAGGGATGAACAAAATTAACGTCAGCATGTGGTTGTCCTGGTGGAGGAGCAACTGGATGGGGAGGGCCACGAAATGGAAAATATGGGTTGTTTTGTGGATATGATCCATATGTTGTATAGGAAGTTGAAGTACTTCCACTACTGTTGGGGTTATATACAAGGGTTGGGGGTGGACCCGTACTGGATTGAGAGACCGGATGCATCTGGGGTACCGGTGGGGTCCCCCCAATGACTAAGAGGGAGAATCAGGATATGACTGTTGGTGAGTGGGAGGAAGAAAATAATACATACCTCCATATGGTTGTGGATATTGATTTTCACCATAAGTGGGTGATGGGTGGCCGTAAGGGTTGAGATGTATCATAGAACCAATCAACCCATCCACAACGTGGGACATCCCAGGTTTTTCTTGGCCAAGTGGCATGTGTCTGGGTGCATCAGGCAATACTGTGTACAAGTAACTTGATTGAGCATATATGAGGTCAAATTGTTGGGCCTTGTTGATGACTTCCTCTTCTGATTGAGGAAACGTGGATGCTACATCCTTTGCAATCACAGGGATGAGCGATTTAAGAAACCAATCAAGATGTTGTTCTTTGGTGGTTTCTCCTTTACATAAACTGTGTCACCGATGCCATTCATGGATGTGGTCAAAGATATGGATAGCATCGGTTTGTTTAAACTTAGAGATAATTTCTAAACTAGTTTCATGATGAACTGGTAATTGGAAAAAGGAAAAAAATGACTTGACCAATGATTCAAAGGTCACGTGGAACCCTGATTTTTTGTCCACGTACCATTTGGCTGATGAACCTGTGAGAGTTCTTTTAAATAACTTCAAGTGGATGGAATCATCCATGATGTTGTTTGAAGAGCACCATAAGTGGAAGGTCATAACATGGTTGGCGAGAAATTCCCTTGGTTTTCCTTCAAACTTTGGAATATCTGAAGGAAATTTGGTAGGCATATTGGGCCAAGTGGCATCATGCAAAATATGATCATTCATGAGTTTGGTTAAATCAAGAATGTTGAGGGATACCAAGTATGACATAGGGGGATTTGGTGGAGGGTTAGTTCTAGCCATTGTGTGTGTAGGTAATGGACCTGTCCTTTGAGAGGGATTTTGTTAAGCCCTAATGTTGGCTCATTACCCCTTACTTGGGGCATATTAGATTAGTAATGCTATTTTATTTATGTCGGCTTTAGGCCATTAGTTGTAATTTAGATTATTAATGTTATTTTAATTATGCCGGCTTTAGGCCATTATTTGTAATTATACCTCCTAGTCTCCTATATATACCAAGGAGACATTTTCATTTTGAATCATCTTGTACTTGAACATTTAAGTGGGGTAAAAGGAGGTTTCCCCCTCGAAGAGGCTTATTATCTGAAATTATCTCTTTTTCAAGGCGTTGAGTACTTTTTCTGAGGTTTTTATATGCTATATTGATGTTTGTTTCTTAACATATGGTATCAGAGCTCAAGGTCTCGGGGTTTCGCTGCTACATCTGAGACACCGTGGAATTTTCACTATAACTTTTTTTCTACAACTTTTCAGAAGGAACCTCTTGGAGGGTTTTTAGAAGACGGATCAAGGTACGTTGGGTTCAAAATTCAGCTCCTGAGGCCTTATACTTTCGGAGATACAACCTGTACAAGATAGGGTTATGGAATCATCCTGAAATGAGTCATTGAGGAATTTTCGTTATAAATTTTTTTATGTAACGTTCAAGACCCTGCCCTCTAAAGACCATTTACAAAAATTAGTATTGTATCTGTGGTAAAAATTTCAGCTTCTGGGTCATCTTAAATTTGTAGATACACCCTGTGTAAGATAGGGTATCTGACTAGCCCTATTGACTAGTCTCAAGAAGGTGTTCTAGGTAAAACAATCATAAATTCT
>ML784474.1:500340-524510 GCA_009831015.1 Picea engelmannii
TTGGTGGGTTTTTGCTTCTCCCTTGAGAAGAAGTTTGTCCCCCGCCTCCTTGTGAAGGAGAACCAATAGATGGAGTGACTTGGGTATTTGACCCAAGCAAAGTGGGACCAAGTAAAGATGATCCCAAAACAATATCACTCACTGGGGTGTGATATGTTTGAGCTGGTGAGTTGGAAAGACTAGGGACTCCTCCTAGAATATGAGGGAGGTTCTGCAAGCGTCTAGAACGACAAAGATTCTTTGGATCCCCTATGGTTCTGACTAGCAAAGTGAATGTGTGTAAATGGTGACAAGAGAGAAATAAATGAACAAGAGATTTTTATATTTTTGACCTTCACAAGATAATATAACTCACAATTTTATGTAATCAAATGAACATCACACATAAATTGACCATAAAGCAAACAAACATGTGGATAGGTGAATTTTGACCACGTGGGGGAAAAACAAAAATAAATGCTTGTTTTCTAAAAGACCCATCATCCTTCCTCTCAATTTAGCACTGGGCCTTCCAATAGCACTCGACAGTGGGGTCTCAAGCCACTGGAAGAGGAACTAGTGAACGTTGAAGTGATCAGCTATAATGAGGGGTAGAGGGTGCATATCTTGAAAGAGTTGGTGATATTTCACAATAGCCACACAAAATATGATCAAGGTGTGATTGCAGCCCACAACTGCCACTTGGGTAGGTATCCTATGTTTGGCCAGTAAGTACCTCGGTCAAAGTGAAACATTTATATTTTTGGCCTAAGAAATGGGTCACAGGCTAGATACCCTCACAAGATTTGGGTGACTCAAGGAGGGATGCACAGAATAACCGGACCTCAGCCTTCGATCCTTCGTGGGTATCTCCCTGCCTTATGGTGTAGGAACACTTGACTTGGAGGATTTGAAAGATCCCTATTCTCAACTTCTATTGTTTCAAAATGTGAGAACCTGATAATGGGGGGTTATTTGGATGCCTACCCCCGAGATCCTACCTAGACTAAAAAATTTCTTTTGGCACCTCCTATGGAGGAAAATTTAGAGTGTTCTTGGAAATTTTTTAGATGGAGTGGGCTGAAAGATTGGGGTCATGGACCAATCACATTTGAATTAGATTGGTGTGGATAATTTCCAAAGAAGCAGTCAGATCTTTCGAAGTTCCTTTGAAGTACTTTGTGGGTACTTAAAAAGAAAGCTTACTTTGACCTCCACTATTCTAATAGAAATTATGTGTGTGTTGAGTGGATTTGTGTGCAAGAAAGTTAAAAAGTGTGCAAAAGATTTTTAATAAGTTAAGTGTAAGATTGCCATATGTGGACTTCATGTGGTCCTTAAAAATATTCTTACCTACCTTACTATGTTTCTTTGGTACAACCTTGCGGAGTATTTAAAGCCCTAAAGAACTAGCAATGTGGACATATGGGTCCTTACTTGATCCTTTAAACTCTCTAGAATGTTGTCTAAATTAGAAAATCTTTTGAAACTATCCTAGGATTGTAGACATGTGGGCATGTATGGGACCATTACTTGATCTTTTAAACTTTCCTAGAGTTTTTTCTAGACTAAGAAAACTTTTAGAAACTATCCTAAGATTGCAAACATGTGGGCATGTATGGGCCCTTACAAAACTTTTAAGATGATTTCCAAAACTAAGAGGTATCCTAGGGGGGCTTTGTCCTCTCCTAATGATTTTTTAAGGGAGATGAAATTTCCTTTCAACCACCTTTTCTGATTCCAGAGATCACACTTGGGTGCAGGGGAAGAGCATACTTAAGGGTTAAAATTGATTTCTAGTCCCAAATTAATTGATTGTGTTTGAAAAAGAAATAACTTCAACTCAAAATTTTAAATGCCAAATGAGCCATCCATGTGGCAGTAAAGAAAAGAGAAGAATAGTGATTCTTTTTACTCCTGTGTTCTTATGTTATCTAACCTTTCTTGCGAGAAAGGACTCTAAGTGAAGTGTGGTTTCTTTACAAAGTGCAAGAAATTAAAAACTAAAGGCAAGGGGCCCTCAAACCACTCAAAAACCCCCTACAATTTGGAAAAAATGAACTTATGCACGGGTTGTAGTTCTGATAGGTGGAAGAGGGCACATAATGTGCACCATGCATAGATTTATGAAGGTTTTCACATGCATAGTGCGCAGGATGCTTGTTTGTGTGCCTCGAAAGATGCACACTTCCTGCCACGTGTTGGGAAATAAATTTCAAAGTGAAATTCTCTTGCCTTGGCTCTGGATTTTGACTTTGGAAGACTTCATTAGGCCGGTTTTGGTACCTGCATATCAAACAATTAGAAAAAAGTGCTCTCAAGACTTAAATAGGGAGTAATTTGATACCATTCCCCAGTATGGTCACCGATCTATTGTGTTGGTTTTGACACATGGGTGAGCAAAAACACAACACTTACCTTCTTAGTTAAGTCAGCTAAATAAGACATAGGTTTGTGAGTTGATTAAGTAACCAAATACACATGAAATAAGGAAATAAAACTAAAAACAAAGAGAAATAAATGTTCGAGAAGCTTGCAAGAACTAGAACCATGAAAAACAAAAAATGACAATCATATAGCTACCAATGGATCAATATATTGATAGGCTAACACTATAGAGAAATGCAAGGACTTATGAATTTTCTCTTCCTCCTTGGGAGGAATCTTGCGTTCCCTAATAGAGAGCTCTTATCTTCATGTAATGATAAGTGAAAATGGTGAATAAATACAATGCCAATCCTCTCAAGAGGTGAGTGGAATGACCCTTGTTATAATGCTTGAATTATTCCAAGAGAAAAGATGATTTTCGAAGAAGAATTCTTGCTACATAACAATACATTGAAGTTCTTTTTTTTCTAGCACACCCATGGAACATATATATAGTGTCCATTCATGGCAAGATACAACTGGTTCAAAGTGTGAACAAGGTGCCTTTTAGGGCACTTCCTAGCCCTTGACCAACATCCAATCTATATTTCGCTCAGATATGAGTGTCAAATCGTGTTGGGAGTCGGACTAGAAGTGGCTGAGAGGCCGACAAGATTCATAAATGCACCATTCATGAGAAGTGCACACATTTTCTCATAGACAGTCGTGCATCTTGTGCACAGTGCACTCTTAGGGTTTTATTAGCCTGTGCATTCTGCACACTATGCACGTGCTTCCTTTGGTGAATTTGCGCACTTTAATTTTTGAACCAAGTGTATAGTTTTGTGCCTATTTGATGGATTTTGATGTTGTAGGTGTACTAATTGTTGTTGGAATTGATGTCTTTCTTCAACCATTGTGTGCAATGTCATGAATGATTTTTCAATGATAACACTAAGATAAGCTATTATAGGCCTATAAATATACCAACAAAAATATCTTTGAGGTTAGACAGGCCAAAAAAAACTACAAAAAGAGAAATATAACAGTTCATGAGAAACTTGTTACTGAGAGAGTTATAAGGGAAGACATGTCTTGACGAATCCGACCACTTTGGGGCCATTATTTCCTGGAACAGGTCATCCTCGTTGTGTCATTGTGTTGAGTTCTCCACGCTCGAATCCAGAAGCCAATCCATGTGTTTCTCCATTATCTCTTGGTGAAATTTTTGCTCAGCATTGTCTCAGCGAAGCTCCATGATGACTTCTCGTTGTGCATCAATGAACACCAGGTGGGGGGGAGAGAAATGGAGGTTCCTTCTAGGTTGGTTAAATGAGTGGTGGTGAAGGAGGAGGCCACTAGAAAGGTGGTTGGATTGACTTATTGGGTCTCGGTGGGAGGAGAAGAGATGTGATTTTCCATCACAAGACATGACATACACAACAAGAACCAGAGGGGTGACGAGTGTGGGGAATCTGATCTCTCAGGCCAGAGCGAGAGCCAAGTCGAATCAATCTAGTGCACTCTCTAGGCATGAGAGAAAACTAGGAAAGGAGGTAACTGAAAGTGGTGATGGTGGAGAATAATCACACTACCAGGGAGAATAACCTGTGACAGGAGAATGACGACAAGCTAAGTGTGAGTAACCAGAGTTAGTGCAGAGAAGAATAGAAGGAAAAAATAAGATCCTTCCTGAAGAATATGTTGAAATTAAGGTGTAGAAGAATCTCGAGAGGCTTTGACTTCACACGAGAATATTTCATGGTGAAATCCGTCTACAATGATGTTTCATGGAGAGGGAAAATTGGGAGTTAATGAGCATCATCGAGATGCCAATCGAGGTGATTAGGGGTGGGGGGGTGTCACAAGGATATGAAATTCTCGTGGCATGGCGGTTGGATGGCACCCCATTCAGGTTTGTTCTTTACCTTTGCACTAGTTCAGAGAAATCAACAAACATGGGATGATATGGGGTCCTGGAGCCTGAACAAGTAAGATCACTGTTCTGGTGATCCAGCTTGGCATTTTCCAGCTTATCTGTAACTTTTTTTTGCTCCTGACAAACATGAGAGGGAATACGAACAAATTTGCGGAGAATTAAATGTTGGAGCAACTCCAGGTTCCTTAGGATTCTCCAGCTAGGATAAATTTTGGAGGTTTTTGAATATGAAAGGAGCCTAGAAAAAAATGATAGAATGATTTGGGAGTCACCTTCCACAATGAGCTTTGTGACTCCATTCGATTGACAATGTGTATTCCTTGGATAAGTTCCCATAATTCTGCTTCATTATTTGTGTCATGGCCATTACTTCCATCCAAAATTAGGAGAATAATTCCTTATCATCCACAAAACCACTCCAAAACCAGTAGAGATGGGGTTGCCTTTAGACGCCCCATCAAAATTAAGTTTGATAAAACCTGTCATAGCTTTGGTCCAGGAGGTAGGGCTATCGGTGGTGGGGGGGGGCAGAGATGGGAAGGGATTTGGGATGGATGTGTCAGCTGGAGAGAATGAATTTTGCTTTCGTATCACAATTAAGATCATTTTGGGTCCAAGGTTGGGAGCATACCATTTCTCTGATGCAGTTTTTTATTTGTGACCAGACTTGAGCTTCAGATTAAGAAGTGGAATTGAAGATTATGTTATTTCTTTATTTCCAAATCTGCCAGACTATGAAACCAGGGATGAGTAACCGTATTCGATTGAGCAATGGATTTTTGAAATCTAGTTGTCTCCAATGCTCAAAGGTGGATTTTATGTTGGTTGTATTTTGATCCGTGGTGCACATGATGAAAGTTATTTGCTCGCTTAAGTACAAGATGAAGGTACATTGACTAATAATATGCTCGGTATATTATTCTTGATTACAATAGAGTGGACATGTGGAAGGACCTATGAATCCCTGCTTTAAGAGATTCTCCCAAGTGATAATTCATTTTTGAGCCATCAGCCACAAAAAAGTACAAACTTTGGGCCAATGATTGATTTTCCATATCTTACCCCAGATTTGCTCTTTCTCTAGGAGGTTTTGTTTGGATTTTAATCTATAATCCTCTTTTATGGAGAACACTCCCTGTGGTGTGTGGCCCCATCAGAGAATGTCATGGTCATGATGAACACGTATTTTCCTTGATTCCACCTTTTTTTTTCCAAGGCGCTAAATTGCAAGTCTGCGGTAGGTCCAAATCCAGGGGATTAGATTTATACTCTCTCCAATGAGGATGAGAGGAATATGATTTCCAGAAGTGTTGGATTTGTAGGTGCATTTTATGTTTCATGTGTTGAAGGATTTCTTGCATGATCTCTTTGAGATGGATTGGTGGTAATTGCTTCCAAGAGTCATTCTAGAAGATATATGTTTGTCCATTTCTTACCTCCCAAAAGACGTGTTCTTGTAAAAGATGGTGATTGCCCTGTGTTGTATTCCAGATCAAGGCGCTAGGATTCAGGTTATTGAGTTGAATCAAATTGTTTTCCTCAATATTGGGAGCATATTTTTTCTTCCAAAGTTTGGCTCAAAGGTTAGTCGGGTGAGTTAACCATCACCACTAGATCTTGGCTCCCATAACATTGTTTAGGATACCCGAGTCTCTTAGACCATGTCCGCCAGATTATTTGGGTTTGAAAAGGTCAGCCCACTTAACAAGAGCCCATTTCCATCCTTTCTTAGTTCCTTTCCAAAGGAATTTTCTTTGTATGGAACGAATGGAGCTTATAATTGATTTTGGGGTGGCTAGTGCTGAGAAGAGATAAATAGGAATGGCTTGTAATATTGACTTCAAAAGAGTGAGGTGTCCATCCAGATTTAAAGACCTGAATGTCCAAGAACTGAGGCTATTTTCCAGTGAGGTTATGAGAGGTTTCCAAGAGTTGTTGCGAGAGGTACTATCAATTAGAGGGACTACCAAGTATTTGGATGGAAGGGAACTCCATGTGAATCCTAGAAGGCTAGCTAGATGAACTTGGAATGCTTCTGGTGTGTTAAAGAAGAAGACCCGAGATTTTATAGAATTGATAGTTATTCTAGAAACAAACAAAAAAAATCATCAAGGGTTTTACGTATAGTGGAAGCTTCCTTAGTGGTGGTTGAGCCCATTTTCATAGTATCATCCACAAATTGGTTGTGTGAGATGGGATGATTCATACTAGATAATTGTATTCCTTGGAGACTGCTATTAGAAATATGAGCTTGGATGTATCTGCTAAGCCCCTCAACCATGATGACAAAAAGGAAAGGAGAGAGGGGGTATCCTTGTTGTATGCCTCTTGATGATGAGAAGGTTTTGAATGGGGCTCCATTAACAAGGATGGAAAATAAAGAAATAGAGGTGAGATTTAAAACCAACGAACCCAGTCTGAGTTGAAACCAAAAGTTGTGAGAATGTGTTGCATTTATTGCCAGCTAATAGTATCAAAAGATTTAGTGAAATATAGCTTAATTAGCATTCCAAGGGTACGAGAAGATTTAAGGGAGTGTATTGGTTCGTGAACTAGAATGAAACTGTCTACAATTTGTCTTCCCTCAACATAATCATATTTCTCTTTTGAAATAATAAAATGAAGAATTGGTTTGAGGCATATAGCAATTGCCTTTGTGATAAGCTTGTAGATAACATTACACAGGGCTATGGGCCTGAACTACTTGGAATGAGAAACTCACTCTTATTTGGGCATGAGTGTTAGGAAGGTTGCGTTGAAGGACGGGAGGACTTCGTGAGAGTGTCTAGAGTCTTCCACCAATTGCCATACTTCATCTCTAACCATTGTCCAGTAGTGGTGAAAAAAGTCGGTGGTAAATCCATTTGGGACTGGTGGTTTCCCAACCTGCATTTCCTTCATCGCTTGATTCACTTCCTCAAGAGAAATTGGTTGGAGAAGAGATGTGTTTTGGTCTTTAGTGATCAGGGCGGGCACATACATGGTTATTTTTTCAATGGTTGTAGACCAATCCGGGCAAGGGTCTGTGAGAATATTTTTGTAATAGTTGATCAATGATAAGCTCTTGTTCAATGTCATCATGAGTTAGGAGGGATTTCCCCTGTTCATTTTCTATCCTGGTAATTCTATTGATGTGGTGTCTCTGAAGCATAGATTGGTGAAAGAATTTGTTGTTCCTTTCTCCTTCGTGAATCCATTGAACACAAGATTTATGATGCCATAATGTTTCTTCTTGCACATAGAATTCATCCAACTACTTGCAAAGAGATATTTCTTCTACTTGTAATTGCTCTGAGTTACCTCTTATGATGATTTCCTTTTGTACTTTCTGCATTCTCTGCTCCAACACCTTTTGGGATTGGAAAATGTTTCCAAAGACTGGTTTGTTTCAAATTTTGAGGTGCTGCTTGAAATTTTTCATTTTTTGTTGAAATTGGAACATGAGATATCCATGGGATATTTCTGCATTTTTCCACCAGATGGGGGCATTTTCTTGAAAGTCTGGGTTGCATAGCCATACGTTTTTTAAGTAGAACGACTTATGTTGTGGATATCCAACGGTGTCCAACCATTGTTGAATGGGCCAGTGGTCAAAGCCCAAGGCTGAAAGGATGTTGGATTCTAGTAGAAGTCATTCTATCATAATAGGTTCTGAGATTAGAAAACAATCAAGTTTATAGGAAATGTAGTGAGACCATGAATGTCTATTTGACCAAGTGAAATTTCCTCATCTAAAGTGAAGGTTGATCAAATGAAGGGATTCTATTATGTTGCAAAAATCCTCACAACATTTGTCGAATCATCTTATGCCTTCCCCTTTTTCTTCTAGGGATTTGATATGATTAAAAATGCCTCCCAAGATTCAATTTTTATTATTATCCAAAGCCCCTAAGTAATGAAGAGTTTGTCTTGAGCTTTCTTTTTCTTGGAGATGTTGCAACCCATACACATTGGTGGGCAGTCCAATTTTATTTGATCTAATTATTTTCTAGGAGGCTAAGATCGACCACTTAGTGGATTAGAAATCTTCTAGAATTACCACATTTGGGTTCCATAGAATAGCCAGTCCCCCTGCAGAGCCATTGGAGTCATTAAAGATGAAATTACTTTTCTTCCAACTTTTGAAAATAAGATTTTTTTTCCACTGTTCCTACACACATAATTTCTTGAAGGAACAAGATGTCAAGAGTCTCTGTCATAATGTTGTTTCGAAGAATCTGTTGCTTTGTCCTTCCATTCAGGCCCCTTATATTCCATGAGATGATCTTCATGAGGAATGAGGATTTTGGTTTGGGAAAAAGATATCAGTTATCTTTTGAGTTTGCCCCGAGTTAACCATATAGATATCGATTTCCTGAATCAATTTTTGAGTGGATTTCCTTCCTCTTTTTCATGCTTCTTTTGTTTTCTTGCACAGATCTCTTTGTTCATCCGGTGTAATGCCTAGTCCAATGTTGGATCTTGAGGTTGCTATATTTGTTGAATTAAGGTAGACCTTATGAACTTTCTTGAGCTATTCCGGAGGGACATATTGTAGTTATTTTTTGTGATATGCTTCATCTAGTCTAACAAGGTCAATTTTTGCTAGCTCTTGCGCATCCCATTCTACTTCCATTTCTGCTCTCTCTCCCAGGGAAGGGTCCTCAACGGAAGGAAAAAGTGTGGGTGGGGGTGAAATTTGTTCCAAGATGGGCTCTAGGATGGATTTATTTTTATCTTTGGTACTGTCTTTATTGGAAACAAGAATATAGCTATTGGCAGGAAGTTTGTTCGAGATGGTGTTGCTGATTTCAAAAGACTTACTAGTAGAGGGTCCTGCGGCCTTTGAAGGATGGGTTTTTTTCTGTGTTGGACGTCTACGTCCTTGCACCTGTGTGAAGCCATCTTTGGGTTTTTCCTGTGTAGGAGGGTTGGGGTTGTTGGGTGCATTAATCTCTAAAGAGATGACCATGCTCATGGCATTTCCGACAATGGAAAGGGATGTATTCATAGTCTATTGTTTGTTCCCATTCTTTGTCTTGATACTCAATTTTGATGGATCCGGGCAGTGGCTTTGACGCATCCATGAAAACACATATGCACACACATGAGGTGTATCTGTTATGTTTTGTGGCTTCAAATGATTTGAAAAAAATACCTAGAGTGTTTTCTATGCCTTCTAGAACTTCACCTAACCAAAATTCTTGGGAAAACGAATAAATGCTAATCGATACTGGAGAATAGGTAAAGTCCTCTTTTTCTGGGTTAAAATTTTCCATCCAAAATATCAAATATAAGTCGACTGAGTTATAGAAGTATGGCCCATTTTCAAAGACTTTGTTCTTGTCTTCCATATTGTGGAAGATGGCCATAAAAAAAACTTTGGATCCCAATTGTAGTTCAAACTGGCCCTTGGGCTTCCACCATTGATTGATCCATCTAGTTATGTCTCTCTCAAAGCGTCAGAAGCCTAAACATTTACCAATGAGGTCATGATACCTCATATATTGGGTTTGCATACCAACTCTAATTGAACTAATCACATACCTGGGTGTTGTAGAAGCTTCTTGCATGCATTTCCCTGGTATCCATGACCGAGCCACTTTTGGATGAGAAGGATATTCTTCCATCCCCATCCCTTTGTTCTTTCTTAGCTCTTCCTAATAGAGTTGGTCTCTAAAATATGACGGAGGATCGAAGGGCGGTCGCACATTGGAGGATTTGTTCGCTTCTCTTGTTGCTACCTTTCGAGAGGAGGGGGCTTTTTCCCCCTCAGTGGAGGCCATCAAAATCAATTCAATCGAATAGGTGAAAGAATTATTGGTTATATCAAGGAAGATTGTTGATTCTGAAACCCTAGGGTGCATCAAAAACCCTGGTCGGTGTAGAAAAATCGTTATTCATAAGTTTTAAGATCAAAGCCTATGTAACCTTATTTCCATCTCTTCTTATATTTATGCATTTTATTATAAATTAAACCAAATTTAAATATGACACAAAAGCATTTCCAAAATATAAAAAATAAATATTTCCAAAGGATAAAAAATAAATATTAAATATATTTAAACTTTAAGATAATTCTCTTTTCTTTTCACAGTTGTGCTTCTCATATTCGTTGCAATGAATTTGTTTCACTCTTCTATTAACGAACTTATTTCAATATAAGACTTCTATTAACCATCTCCATCTCAACGTGCTACAAGATGCCTCCGGGTAGCATCACATTCTAGGCTGTATATCTTACTATGTGTGGGGTATTGTATCGAATGCATCCTATGTTGCATCATAAAACTGTAATGCAACATGCATATTCAATAGTGGCATCGTTGTTGCATCATTTATGTGTTCATTGTGTCAAGGATTTTACCTTATATTTAGATTTGTGCATCGATATCATGTGAAGTATTAATTACACTTATTTAATTAAGAATTAATTTTTTAAGCACATTATTTTAATTATCAATTAGTTATTATGATTTATAATAATAATTATTATTATTATTTATTGATTTTAATTATGATAATTATTACTATTAATTATTATTTTTATTATTATAATTATTTATTATTATTATTATTGGTAATATTGTTTTGAAACTATTTAAATATTGATGAGATTGATTATTAATATATTTCTATTTTAATTTTCAATCAATTTGATAACATGAAAGCCAAAAATAAAATGTATACACAAATACAATTATAAAAATTTAAATTAAGTAAAAAAAAATCATGTATTTTTTTAGCCTATAACTAATGGTACACTACTACCCTAAGGAAATGTGAACTTTGTTTACAATATACATTAAAAAATCTACACATATAACGAAATGAATTTAAGATCCGAAATTTTTGAATTGGGCTTTCCTTCCTTATCTTTTGAACCCTCCTCTTCATTTTATAAGAATATAATAAAAGAAAATGAGTTTGATAAAATAAAGAATTCTAACATTTTTACTTTTACATATAATAAAGTATGCGTTTAAAAATTGTCAATACCTTACCTTGTGATTCCTTGGAACCACTCTCGTCATCATCCATTTGGAAAAAAAATTAACACAATTAATAATTGATTATTGAGGACATGGGTTGGTAAACTTCGATGCATACTTCATTTTGTCCTCGATTGGTTTCTGTAATCATTTAAATGTATGCAATAAAAGAAAACCATATTTAATACAAATATGTAAAACTAGTATATTAACATTATTTTACTAGCTATTATATGTGTAGATACTATAATAAATGAGATTATATTGATAAAATTTTGTAATGATTTTTAATCAAGAATTTTTTGTCTTTATCAATAGAATGTGTACTTTTTCTTTTTTTGGTGCCAAAATAAAATGAAATAAGATTAATTAATCTTTTCAATGTTCAACAAATAACAATAAAGTAAGTCAATAATACTAAAAAATTACAATAGAGAAAAAATATCCTATCAAAATAAATAACTGAAAGTTAAAAACTAAAACACCTTGTGAATTAAGAAAGTGCAATATTATTTTATATTGGTTATATAACAGTTAAACAATTAAAAGTAAAAGCATCATAAAAAAAAATTTAATCAATAATTCAATTGATTATATATTATTTATTACCTCTTTATCCTTTTGTTGTGGTGTTTGGTGGTTTTCTCCTTGTGCTAGCTTCTCAAAGGAGATCTTCTTAGCCTCTTCGTAATTCTTAAGGATTCTTTTAAATATATATTTATGAACCTCCATGGGCCTTTTTTTTGGTTTTTTCTTTCATTATCAGGGAGATCTTTTCATTATGAGGGAGATCTTTGGTTAAATTAATTTTGTTTAAAATTATAAAAAGTGGAGACAACTATACAATTCAATAAAGATAAATATGAAATAGAAAAGGTAAAGAACTATAAACATGAGTGACTAAAAATTAAAAGTAATTTGAATATATTTCATTTGATGTTGTATATCCTCATAATTTTAGAGAATCTTTGAAAGGCCCATATATCACAAAATTGTGAGTTTGGTGACCTCTATGTAGATGTTTCTATACTATTTTTTTATTACCATTAATTATTTTGCTCAAAGGTTTTTGGTATGCTTTTGACCATGACCTAGTGACAATGTGTTTTGGGGAAATTCACTTATGGATAAGAAAATATCCTCATTGGATGGGTGTAACTCAATGATAGACAAAGAGGATACATAGCATACTTATTTTCACTAAGAATAATCAAGCAATTTCACAAGTAAATGAGAGAAGGAAGGAGAGACATACCTTATTACTAATGGTTTTCCAACGTACATGTTGATTCTTTCTAGATCCCATTCCAATGATTTTGCTTCGTACCAAATTACCTACATAATCATCAAACAAGCAAAACCTTCCTCATTCTTTCATAAGACAATAAATGAAATCTTGCATGAATCAATCCCTAATCTAGTAACTCAAGATTACTTGTACCAACAAAATCCCATTAAAGATACAAGAAAGATCCATAAAAATGGAGATTTTGGAGGAGAAAGAATGTAGATATATATGTATTAAGAATAAATTATATCAATGATGATTACCTTGAGATCTATTTCTATAATCCTATATCCAAGACTCAAATCCCTTCTCCTTAACCACAACATCACCTTTTTTGAACGAGCACAATCCAAAAACATATCATGGTAAGATAGCCAAGATGGATCTCACCTAAGCTTTGATCACACTAGTGTTGATGTTTAGTACTCAAAAATTGTTACAAACTATAGACCAAGGAATCTTACTCCACTTCAATAGCATAAGGATTATTCACACTAGCCTCTCATCCCTTAGCTTTGGCCTCTTATATATTCTTTGAGGAGCTAAGAATCGAATTCATGGCATGTGAGTTGAATGAATACAAGTCATGCACGAGTTCCATGAACACTTATGAGATTTTTCCAACCCATTCTAATTTTATCTCCTCACAACTTTCTATTTCTCAAAGCTCTATGGGGAATTTGTGGGTTTTGTATAGGAAACACACAACCAATTGTATCTCATCTATGAGAAAGGTGTAATCGACTACTCTTTTTTTAGGAAGAAGAGAGGACAAGGATTTTATGAGAAAATTCACCTTGTTTTAAGTGTATTTAAACTTCATATCATCTCCTAATATCTTTTTTTAGTCTATGGTGAAAACTACAATCATAACATAATGTCAAAAAATTCTTAATGGAAAATTTTCCCACTTCCATATTTACAAATTTCTCCTTGCAAATCAAGTCGTATATCTTCATAAGTTGATTCTTTGTCTTTTACTAAGATAGATTTTTCCCTTGGTTCATCATCATCTTTGTGTCCTATTCTTAAACATTAATATGCACGTCATAGAATGAATAAGTACAATGAAAAAGTGGTATATTGGATTCAATTAATACTATGATGTACACTCTAAAATTCATTGAAAAACGTAAAATGAATTGTACCTTGGCTAACATGGGTAGGGAGATTGTGAATAAGACTCATCAAATTGATCCCATATCACTCATATAATTGCCATCTATATATCATTTCTCTTTTGATATTAGCCCCTTTAATTTATTTATTTTTAATATCTTTTGTAACATAAAATAGAATATAGTAATGATTAGAACTATGAATGCAACTATTCATATAGTAAATATAATGTATTATTTCAATATTATATAAAAATTTCATAAAGTATGCAATTAAAACTCACCAAGGGCATCTTGCATTTATCGTCTACTTTTGATATATCTACAATTTTATTATGTTCCTCCCCTATTTCCCCACATTAGGTGTCATTGTTTGATCCAATTTTGTTGCAAGCCATATTGTATGTATATTTATTATAATGATATGCTACCAAGGCAAATACATAAAATCCATGGAACAAAATAAATGCATAATTTGGCATGATCATTAAAAATAGACATGCATAACATCAACATATGCAAAGATGATTTGGTCATGGAAGACAATAATTAGAGGGGTGATTCTATGCAAATAACATGATACATATGAAATAGAGTCTCATAGTTGTATAATT
Organism: Picea engelmannii; assembly: GCA_009831015.1. Classification (NCBI taxonomy): domain Eukaryota; kingdom Viridiplantae; phylum Streptophyta; class Pinopsida; order Pinales; family Pinaceae; genus Picea; species Picea engelmannii. The sequence continues at coordinate 514,617 of ML784474.1, forward strand.
AATAGAAATTTCCTATCACACCATGATCAACGCCATCACAACCTTCTCTCATGACAATTTTTCTACGTGTACATGTAGAAAGTAGGAGGGTGAGTACAATGAATCAGACAAGAGGGGTTAGACAAGTTAATTTTCAGTAATGTTTTTTACTATAAAGTAATGGGCATATTTATTCATATTGACCTAAGTTACCTAAATTAGTGAATTATGGTTATTTTAATGGAAAGTACATGCATTATCTCATGCACTAATGCATATCTATATGCACCAAGAATTCATTCTCAACATGCCTACTAGTGCGCATGCATTCTATCTTTCCTATATGCATTTTGCATTACTTCTAGTATGCTCTTCAATGCATATTTATTTCTTCTTATTTATTTTTTTGTGTGTTGTAGATGGTTGTCCTCGAATTCCTTTAGATTCTGTCTTCCCTATTTCTTCTTGTTGATCACCTTTCAGCCAAGTCCAACTTGGCCTTTTACTTTTCCAACACAATATGTCTTATTGGTAGTTGCTTCCTTTATGTGGGAAATCGTGTCCTCACATTGTTTTAGCTGAACCTTTCCACATTCATAGTGCTATAATATGCATTACTCTAGCTGAATATTAACACTGCAAATCTAATAAACACTCACTACTTTATTTCTCCATTAGCACCTTTAAAATGAATGATCCTTCATTAATTCTTCCACTGAATTCTTGTACATGTACCCTGCTTCGACTATGCACTTTGATAACAAAAGTGGATTTCTTATTCAGAATATGTTAGGCATATTTCCCAAATCATATCTAGAAACCTTATAAGTCCTCATAGACTAATCCCTAGCTATGATTTACCCATCCCTATGACTTACCCATTATCTCATGGGATCTTTGTTCTCTTTTGCAACAAGATTTTCATCTATCATTACATTTTTTTTCAAGGCTGTTGATCTGAAAATGAAAAATGTTTGTCTATAAAGATTGCAAGTGGAAAATGTATGTGTCTTGGGAAATTGGATCAAGTTGCAAGCACATGAAAATATTGAGTTTTTACTTAAAATGAACAACAAAAACAGTCATAAAAAACCATCAAAATAAGCACATAACACAACAAAATGATAAAGGAGTTCACCCCTCTCTTGGGCTACATCTCTTGGTCCAACTTCCAATGGATCATTTTCATTATATTCTCAAAAGTGTTAAAAAAATGCTTTACAATGCTCAAAATTCAAAATATATGGCTCCAGAATGTCCAAAAACCCATATCTGGGCTCTTTCTACACCTAGTTTGGCAAACAATTGAAGAAAATACCCTTCATGAACGTTTTCCCCCAATACTTATTTTCTCTGCTCACCAAAATTCACCCACTGTGCAAAAACCCAGCCTCTGTGTAACCAAAACTAGCTCCCACATATGTTTCAAATTGTGGGCGGATTTGTCATGTCGTTAGAATGACTAACACCTTTTTCAGCGGAGTTCTAGGTTATATGGCCCATGTGGCCAAGGTGTTGAGCTAGCTGCCCACACCCGCCGGCTAGCACCTCCACGTCGCTGCAACTCTGATCGTATGGTAAGGTTGTTGTGGAGTGTGACCAAGGCCTGAGGCTTAGCCCTGACTCTTTCCCCCCACCGACCGAAACTTTAGGTTAATTCAAATATAATTTGACAGCTATAGTGGTTAAGTAACACTTGTAGGTGGGCTGGTGGCCCATCCTACATGAAGACTTTCCCCTTTTCGGAGGTCGTGGGTTCAATTATAATGGATTCCAAGAAAATTTTATACAAAGAGGGGGTTCCATGTGGTAGCCCCTAAGTGGGCCACGTGGCACCCAAACATTGGTCCACCTAAATAATTGTCACCTGCCACGTGTCAACCACTGGTTGGTCCACATCACCTGTACGGTTGTACGGTCTATACAGTCAGCTGCTACGTTAGCCTGTACAGATTATATGGACCGTATAGTCAACAAATTTTGCCTGTTTGGGAAAATAGACGAAACATGATAACTTCCTCATATGAACTTTGTTTGATCTCGTTCAAGTTGCGTTGGGATCATGAGGATGAGATCTATGTAATGAAATCATTTTTGAGCAATTTCAAACACTTTGATTTTTTATCCCTTGGAACACTCCTCCCCATTGGGAAGCTTTTGGACCTCCAAAATATTATTTCAGTCAATCTCTAGGTGAGGGTACAGTTCCTTCACCCTTCCAACCTCAATCCATTTATCTTTGTTTGAATTTGTGCCTTTGATACCAACACAAAGGTACTCCACATTCCCTCGTTTTGAAGTTCTTATCTTTATGTCAAGGATTGTATCCTCATGCAATTATGAAAGATATTCTGGAGAGAAGTCATATATTGAAGGAATCTGAACATGCTCTCCTTGATCATCAATTAAAGGAGGCTCATACAATCTCAAATTATCAACATGAACAATTGCATACATTTGCATATAAGGAGGCAAATCCAAACAGAAGGCATTGTTACCAATTTTTTCAAGAATCTCAAAAGCTCCATATCTAATTGGTTTCATCTTTTTACCTTCTCCTTTAAGCCTCTCTTTTCTAATGTAAATCCAAACTTCATCACCAACTTGGAAGCAGTGATCAACGTGGTGCATGTCTTTTCTTGTACTTGGCTTGGATCTTTTCCAACTATTCTTGCACCATTTGATGCACCAATTGAATTTGTTCAATGAACTTCTTTTCTCTATCAATGTCATAATGATCATCAATAGAAATATCCTTCCCAAAGATAAAATCTAAAGGATATTTTGGCAAGTAACCAAAACATGCCTCAAATGGATATGTTTGAGTCGATGAATGCTTAGCTTGGTTATAAGCATGTTGAATGTATTGTAGGTGCTCATCCCAAAGCTTAGGATGTTTGCTGCAATAACCACAAAGAATATGTACTATTGTTCTATTCACCACTTTTGTCTAACCATCAGTTTGTGGATGAAATGCAGTGTTATTTTTCAACTTGGTGTCCATGAGTGCCCATAAGATTGACCAAAAGTTACCAATAAATCAGGAATCTCTATTAGAAATAATGGATTTGGGCAAACCAAAATGTACCCATACATGTTGAAAGAACATTTGTGTCGTTTGTTCAGTTGTAACCTACTTCTTACAAGGCATTGAAATGCACATTTTGTTGAAATGATCAATGACAACATAAAGATAATCATGATTCTTTTTTGACATAGTAAATCCTCCTATGAAGTCCATGGAAATGATTTCCCAAGGATGAGAAGGAACTGGAAGTGGAGTATACAATCCTATCTTTCTGTTTCTAGGCTTACTTATAGAACATAAAGAAAATCCTCTTACATATCATGAAACACTTTTCTTCATTCTAGGCCAATAGAAATACCTTTGCAAATTAGTCACTGTCTTGCCTACACCAAAGTGGCAAACAATAATAGAATAATGTGCTTCCCTTATAATGTTGACTCTTTCACCCCGTGGAATACATAGCTTCCTAAGATGATACAAAATTTTATCATGCATATGTTAATCCAATTCCTCAACTTGGTTATAATGACACAAAGTTGCATATACCTCTGTAAAATCAGCATCTAAAGCATATTGTTCAACATATCTCTCATGTATGATAGAATTATGCTTAATAATAACTGAAGCAATAACAATAGGCCTAGAAATCATATCAACAACTTTGTTATAAATTCCTTTCTTATACCTGATAACCAAGTGGAATAGTTGTAGAAAACCCATCCATCTGAAGTGCCTTGCTTGTTGTAGCCTTGTTTGTGATTGCAAGTATTGCAATGGTTGATGATTTGTGTGAATAATAGTTTCTTTTCCCAACAAATAGTGTTTCCATTTTTTCACACTTTGCACCAATGCATACAACTCCTTGTCATATGTAGGATAATTAATCACAACACCATTAAAAGTTTCAGAATGATTACAAATGGACTTACCATGTTGCAACAAGACTAATCCCATGGCGTAATTACTTGCATCCCTTTGTATCTCAAATGGTTGTCTTAAATCAGGAAGTGCAAGAACTGGAGCTGAACTAATTCTCTCCTTCAATGCATCAAAATATTTATGTTTCTTGCCTCCCCATTGGAAACTTGTTTAATGCATGTCATGACATGTAATTGAGTTGCAATGGAGGAAAAGTTAGAAATAAACTTTCTCCAATATTGGGATGCTCCCAAAAAGATTCTAACCTCTATTACATTGTTGGGCTTGGGCCAATCTAAAATGACTTTGACTTTTGAGGGATCTATCTTCAATTGCCTCCCTCCAACAATATGTCCCAAATAAACTAATGAGGTCTTTCCAAACTCACATTTAGACATCTTTAAAAACATTTTTTCTTTCTTCAAGACATCCAAAACTTGTTTCACATGCCTAACATGTTCTTCATGAGATTTGTTAAATATCAATATGTCATCCAAGTAGACAATTACACAATCATCAAGAAAAGGCCTTAAAACATCATTCATCACTCTCATGAATGTTGTAGGAGAATTACAAAGCCCAAATGGCATAACCATCCATTCATACAAACCTTGCTTTGTTTTGAAATTTGTCTTCCATACGTCTCCTTCAGCAATCCTAATTTGATGATCACCACTTCTCAAGTCCAACTTAGTGAAATAATTAGCATCTTTCAATTGATCAAGCAAATCATCAATTCTAGGAAGAGGGTAATGATTCTTTACCATAATCTTGTTCAAGGCTCTGAAATCTACACACATGCGCCATGTACCATCTTTCTTTGGTACTAGAACAATTGGTGACCTGCATGGCGATGTGATTGGCATGATAACCCCTTTGTCAAGAAACTCTTGTATTTGTTTTTTGACTTCAGCATTCTCCATGACTGACATCCTGTATATGCCAATGTTTGGAAGAGGACAATCTTGCTGCAATTGGATCTCATGTTGGATACCTCTTTTAGGAGGCAATCCTTTGGGTTCCTGAAACATCTCATAATATTTGTTAACAACCTCATACAAATCAGATTTTAACTTTGCATCACATCCTTGGAAAGCTTCTATTTCAACATTGTCTTTGGGTTTGATCATCAAGAGTACAAAATTCTTACTAGCATTGACTAATATCTTCATTTGTCCATCATTTACAAGTGACAAATTCAACTTCTTGGTATGTGCTCTAACAATGTACTCAACTCCATTAAAAAAAAGTGATATTTGTTCTCATGACGATGAAAGATGGCTCCCCTATCATATAAATATGGGCTTCCCAAAAAAATACCACAAATATCCAATGGAATAACATCAATCTCTACCTCATCTATAATGTTTGTAGTGATGGAAAATCTAAGTTTACATCTTTTTGTCACATGCAATTTGACATTGTCACATATCCAACCTAAAGGATATGGTTTAGGATGAGGAGTAGTTTCCAATTTTAGTTTCTTGACAGTGTCTTCAGAAATGAGGTTTGCTTTTGATTTAGTATCAAATAGAGTATCTATCTTGGTATGCTTTGAAATAAGCCTTATGTGGAAAAGATCTATTCTTTCTTTTTCATGTTGAGTTTCATTGAGGCTACTACTTGAAGGACTAGGACTGGCAATAGAGTCCTTACCTTGAAAACCCATGGCTGTGATTTTTGTTTCATCTCCTGAATCAGATCCTAAATCATGTTTTGTAGTTGCAACAGTCTTTGGTTTCCCTTTGTTGTTGAACTTTTTGGGTCTCATTTCAGGATGAATTTTCCAACAATGGTCTTCATCATGACCATCTTTTGAACAATGTTTACATGAGAGTTTTTATCCCTCTTTATTGACTTAAGCATTATTCTTTCCATTTCATTTGAATTTTCTCTTTCATTTGTCTCCATTATAAAATGGGTTCTTGCTGCCCTCTTGAGGAGCATTCTTCCCTCTTGCTTCTAAATGAGTTGTCTGTACATAAAATTCATCTATATTTGTAGGGTTAAACATGAGAATTGTGTGTCTCAAATAGCTATGCAATCCTCCAATGTTTTTGAGTAAAGTTTCTTGAGAAGATAAATCTATACCCAAAATCAAAGCTCTTCTCCTAAATTCTTGAGTGTAGCTTTGCACATTTTTCCCTTTAGCTTGCCAAAGTTTTTCCAATCCATGACAACTTTCTGCATGTATGCTAATGGATAAAATTACCTTTCAATTGCAACAATAAAATCATTCCAAGAGGATAAAACTTTACCATGTTTCTTCATGTACTCTTGAGTTTTGGCTTCCCACCAAATAAGTGATGCACCTTCCAATCTAAGAGAAGCAAGCTGAATCTTAGTTTCATCATCTTGGATTCTTTGTATCCTACAATACACTTCAATTTGACGAATCCAGTTATCCAATTTCTCAGCATTTACCTCTCCATTGTACATAGGCAATTTAAACTTAATATCAAGCCTACACAAAGGAGTTTGTGGAGGAATTTTACCATTTTCTTTTGGAGAATTTGGAGGTGGTTGTGAAATAGTAGAAGAAGTGGAAGATGGAGGTGAAGAAGGTGGAGTGTCACCATTTACTCCATTTCCTTTTCGATTTTTATCATCATTACCTTCAACACATTTTGGAGGGTTTGATATTTCTCCTTGCAATCTTGCATTCCTCTCCTCAAATAAAACTTTCACCATTTCTATCATATCATAAAAGGCTTTTCTGAAAGTTTCCTCTTCTGAAGTAGGACTTTTCATGACTCTCTGCATGAGCCATACTTGGTGAATTCCTCCTTGAAACTTGAGTTGAATTGATCCAGGTGGATATCGGTGGCCACCCACCTTTTCCAAATGGCTCAAAGCGGCTTTCTAGCAATTTTGGCAATTTACTATTTTTAGCAGGTTTTAACTTCCGGGGCCATTTTGAGGGTCCAAATGAAGGTTTTTCAAGATTTAGGTTCTCAATGATATCCAAAGGCATGATTGAGCCCCCAAAATGAATCTCCTCGATGATACCTTTCCAACGATCTATCACATGCCTAAAACAGAGATCGTATGCAAAAGTTACGACCCCGGGAAGTTGATGTACTCACTTACCCAAACGGGGCCCACATGACTTTTGGTGCTTCATCTCCTAGGGTTAGGTTTTTGGATGTCTAGGAATTTTGGCATTCCCATTTATTGTAAAAAGGCCTTCAAAGCCTCATTGTAATCATCTTCTTGCGAATGCGAGTAGCCGTCACATCTCTTCTCAGAGATAAGTTGCCACCATTCTAGCGAGTCTTTCACTCTGTATTTTTACAGTCTCTGTACATTTCTTTGATTAATAGAAATCATGTATTACTATATATCTGTGTTTATGGTTGCGTCTCTGATACATTTCCGTTATATTATTGAATATCTGCAATATCTTTGTACATTTCTTTATTATATCTCCGATCTCATTTCGTGCCGAAAATAATCAGGATCATGAATGTATTATTCTCCTTCTTGAGAGTTGAGAACATGGCTCACAAGATGTCCTTCTCCTCTTGTGAGCTTCAACCTTGTAAGCATTAGAAAACCAAACACTTGCAAACAAATAAAACCTTCAAAAACCTTTGCTCTGATAACAACTTGATCTGAAAAATGAAAAAGGTTTGTGTATAAATATTGCAAGTGGAAAATGTATGTGTCTTGGGAAATTGGATCAAGTTGCAATCACATGAAAATATTTAGTTCTTACTTAAAATGAACAACAAAAATAGTCATAAACAACCATCAAAATAAGCACATAACACATCAAAATGATAAACGAGTTCACCCCTATCTTGGGCTACATATCCTGGTCCAAATTCCAATGGATCATTTTCATTATATGCTCAAAAGTGTTAAAACAATGCTTTACAATGATCTGAATGCAAAATAGATGGCTCCAATGGCTCCAAAATGTCCAAAAACCCCTATCTGGGCTCTTTCCGCGCATGGTTTGGCCAAAAATTGAAGAAAATACCCTTCCTGAAAGTTTTTCCCCAATACTTGTTGTCTTTGCTCACTAAAGTGCACCCACTGTGCAAAACTACGGCCTCTGCATAACCAAAACTAGCTCCTACATGCGTTTCGGATTGTGGGTGGATTTTTCGCGTCGTTAGAATGGTTAGCACCTTTTTCGGCGAAGTTCTAGGTCATATGGCCCATGTGGCCAAGGTGATGGGATAATTGCCTGCACCTGTCGGCTATCACCTCCACACTGTCGTGCCCCCGTTCGTATGGTAAGGTTGTTGTGGAGTGTGACCAAGGGCTGAAGCTTAGCCCCGACCCTTTCTCCCCGCCGACCGAAACTTTAGGTTAATTCAAATATAATTTGACAGCTACAGTGGTTAAGTAACACTTGTAGGAAAGATGGTGGCCCGGCCTAAGTGAATAATTTCCCCTTGCTGGAGGTCACAGGTTCGATTCTGGTGGAGTCCAACAAAATTTTATACAATGAGGGGGTGCCACGTGGCAGCCCTTGAGTGATCCACGTGGCACCCAAAAATTGGTCCACCTAAACAACTACCACCTGCCACGTGTCGACCATTGGTTGGTCCACATCACCTACCTCGGCAGCAGTCGTGCCACATCACCTATACAACTATACGGTTTGTACAGTCAGCTGCCATGTCAGCCTATACAGACTGTACAGTCAACAAATTTTCCATGTTTGGGAAAATAGACAGAACCCAATAACTTCCTCATACGAACTCCATTTGGTCTCGTTCAAGTTGCGTTGGGATCATGAGGATGCGATCTGCGTCATGAAATCAGTTTCAGGAAATTTTGAACACTTTGGTTTTTGAGAATGTTTTTGATCCCTTTGATCAACTATGGAGGCTTACCTTTCCTTCTTGTGACTATTTTTGAAATCCTTCACCTAGTGTATTCATGTTCTTATGTGAGAATTGGATTTTTGTTAGACCAAAATCCACATGTGTTATTCTTCTCCACAATCGTTAGAGTTAGGATCCACGAGAGGGGGTTAACCCATGTCATGAAACTCGTGGGAAGCGATGAACCTAATTTCCAACAATCTCCACCCCAGTGAGTTTCAGACAAGTGTCAAACTTAGTACCTATAATTCTTATACCATTTCTTGGACTATGATTGTCATTAGACCAAAACCCACAAGAGTTAGTCTCCACCACAATCGTTGGAGTTAGGATCCACAAGAGGGGGTTAACCCATGTCAAAAAACTCATGGGAAGTGTTTAACACAATTTCCAACAATAATATCTATTGATTATTATTTGCAAGTCACTCAGACTCTGTAGCAGCTAAATATTAATTTGGTTCTTCTCTTTCTAACCCCTTTATCAATCTTTCATTTCTTGCTCTATAGCTCTTTATTACCTCTTTCAAATCTACAAGAGTTTCCCTACTTCCCTATCCATTGGAACCTAGAATTATAATCTATAATAGACCCACACAATATTTATTCAAGACATATGATCATATTTTTGATAGGCCCTTTACATAACACTCTATCCTCGAGTGTTTCTTTGCTTATCAACAATACGTTATTAAAACTCAACTCCTTTTTATTTCCAAGTGGTTGCACTTCCAAAATTTCTTCTACACCACTGTATAAGTATCATCATGATAATGTTCACTCTTCCTTACCTAAAAAACATGTTTGGGATATACTTCTATCATCTGGAATTGTTTTTCCAAAATTATCATTGTTTTTGGAAAATCTTCATTTTAAGTAGTTGCATGGTTCATGGAATCCAATTCCACTTTTCCTGTAATTTTATGAAACAACCATATGTGTCTTTGGAGAAATTAAAAATTCTATCATGATTTCCTCTACATTACCTTTCCAATGGCTATACTCATGTCTTTCTCTAATTTACGAGCTCGAAGTTATGGATTCCCAAAATTCCCATTTTTTCTCAATTTGTGTCCTTCAAGTCCTACAATCACCTTCCTTTTGTTCCTTGAGAATATCTTCTACTCAA
>ML784474.1:527125-567289 GCA_009831015.1 Picea engelmannii
TGCTTCTCTTGATAGACATATTTAGTATAAATAAGGGTCGAGGGTATGAAAACCCTAGCTTGGAGATTATTGTAACAGAGCATTGCTCGACTGGAGGTTTCCCCCTCGAAGAGGCCCGTGAACATTGCTTTCTGAATCAAAGTACTATTTATGTTGTTTTTCTTATATCATTTATGTGTTATTGTGCAGATTATGCTGGTTATATTACTGTTATTCTTCCATTTCTATCATTTTATTTATGTTCTGCATACTTTTTATATCTGGTATATTACAAGTGGTATCAGAGCACTTTCCTTGGCAGAAATTCTGGGAATTTTTTTTCAGGGTAGAGACGTATTCTGATGTCTTTAAGCCACAGAGATTTGTCGTTACATGCATAAACCCGTGGTTGAGGGATTCATACACGCAGGAAATATAAGTGGTTCTTAAGCACACATCTATTGGCCACCCTTGTAACCCCTGTTGGTACCCCTTCGAGTGGTAGTGCATCAGACAGCACGTGTGTACGGATTGACCTAGATTTCCTGAAGCCCTCTTTAGATAAATCGATCGACCACTTGACTGCTATAGTGCCACCGAGAACAACACTCGAGAAGATACTCTCTAGTACCTGGGTAGTCGGGTAGTACGACTAAGGGTACGGTCTATCCTCCTTAGTTAGTGCCCTGAGATATTGGGCCAAGTACTGTTGTTGGACCCCGCACGTATATCAGAGATTTATAGCATAGGGAAAATCCTTGTCTGTAGAACCCTTGGAGGACAGAAACATAAAAAAATTAAAACAGACAAGATCTGTTGCCGTGCAACTGTGTTCGGGTTGTCAAATCACTACACTTTTCTTACGGGTTAAGCATTTGGGGATTTCATTGCTGCAGTATTCTTCAGACCGGAGTATTCTTCACCATTATTTGAGACCTATTCCATTGGATTCATCTCTTCATCCTTATCACATTCATCCATATCATTTTTCGGAAAAAAAATTTACCCCGCTCACCCCTTTTCAGTTCACCCATCCTCATGGCCCATACCCGTAGCCAAGACCTGGAAGCTCGCTTCAACACATTGCAATCTAGTCTCCTCAAGACCCAAAAAGAAGTAAAACAACTCAATGCCAATGTTGCCTCCATCGATACAACCATCAATGCAATGATAAATAGAACCATGCAGTCCTCAATGGAGGAAGTCAAACAAGAACTGACCACCCAGCTTGAATCTATCTTTGCATCACTCTACACCAAACTGAAGATCCCTATAGATGACCCTTTCTCTGATGCACCTCCAAAGACTGAAGCTGAACATTCCTCCCATTCCCATACCTTTTAGCACCATCACTTTCAATGTGGCCTACGCCTTCCGCGGGTGGATGTGACCAAATTTGATGGCTTGGACCCCACTGTTTGGGTAAACCAAATGGAACATTATTTCTCTTTATACAACATTACAGATGACTTGGCCAAACTCAGGTATGGTGTTCTCCATCTAGATCAAGAACATTGGCAATGGTGGCAATGGAGAAAAAATTCCCGTCAAGGGTATATTGCTTGGACCCAATTTGTGACTAAGCCTTATGAATGCTTTAACACTAACACCAACCATTTGGGTCGTTTGACAAAGTTGAAACAATCAGGAACAACAGAAGACTTCATAGCTTCCTTTGAGCACCTGGCTTTTCGAACTGAGGGCATGACTGATGCTTTCTTTTGAGAGTGTTTTATCAATGGCCTCAAGGAGGAGATTCATGCCCATGTCCTCATGGCTCGACCCTCAAGTTGGGTGGAGGCTACTAAAAGAGATAAAGAAGCACAACAGGTTGTATCCTCTCAAAACTGAAAACCCTCATTTATCCCTCGTCCTAAACTTGTAAATCCCACTTCTCCCTCTACCCCATTAAAGATCCAAAAATTGACCAGGGCTGAAATGGTTGAACACCAACTCAAAGGGCTTTGTTATAATTGTGATGACAAAAATTTCCTGGGCCACAAGTGTAAGGAACAAAATCTTTTTATGGCCATCTCTGAGGATATTTCAGAAGAGGATGTTGAAACTCCCCTTGTGTCTGAGTCACCTGAAATCACTGACATAACCCCTCCCTCAGACCCTCCCGAAGTGGAACCAGTCATTTCCCTCAATGTTCTCACTGGCTTCTTCACTCCCCAAACCCTCAAGTTAATTGGTTACATCAAGCATCGGAAGGTCATCATTCTGGTTGATAGTCGAAGCACCCATAATTGTATTCATCGCCGCATTGCCCAAGAAACTTATTTCTACATCCATGCCGTCAACAATTTCCAAATCATGATTGCCAATGGTGGTTCAATGAAATGTGGAGGGCACTGTGAAAATGTTTGTCTCCAAATTGGTGACTACCATCTAAAATCCCATATGTTTTCTATAGACATGGGCAGTTGTGACATTGTGTTGGGTGCAGACTGGCTAAGGACTTTGGGTCCCATTCTCATGGATTTTAAGGAATTAACCATGCAATTTGACCAAGAAGGCCACCAATATAAATTTCAAGGAATCACTGTTGGTTCACCTGAGGTCATTAGTTCCCATCGCATGGAAAAGCTACTCAAAAAAGGTCATTCCGGTGTCATTGCCCAACTCCATGCCATACAAGAAACAACGACACCCCTGGTGCTGCAAGACCTCCAAGCTCTCCTTTCTAAACATCAAATGGTATTTTCCACTCCCTAAGGACTCCCTCCTTCCAGCGGTGTTCATGATCATTCCATTCCCCTTGTACCCGGAAGCCTTCCTCCCAATATCTATCTGTATCACCACCCCTTTTCACAAAAAAATGAAATTGAGAAAATGGTCCAGGAACTCCTTAATGCAGGCGTTATCTACCCTAGTACGAGCCCTTACTCTTCTCATGTAGTCATGGTCATGAATAAAGGAGGTTCTTGGAGAATGTGTCCTGACTTCCGTGCCCTCAACAAACTAACCATTAAAGACAAATTTCCCATTCCTGTCATTGATGACCTCCAGGATGAATTGAGTGGCGCCCAATTATTTACTAAACTTGATCTTCGCTTGGGCTATCACCAGATACATATGAAAGAGGCAAGCATTCCCAAGATGACCTTTCAAACTCATGAGGGCTACTATGAGTTTTTGGTCATGCCCTTTGGCTTGTGTAATGCCCCCTCCACCTTCCAAAGCCTCATGAATCATGTCTTCCATCCCTTTCTCCATCATTTTGTCTTAGTTTTCTTTGATGATATCCTTATCTATAGAAAAACCTGGACAGACCATCTTACTCATGTGGATTGAGTTCTCCATCTACTCTCTCAGCATCAACTTTTCCTAAAACAGTCTAAATGTGCTTTTGGTGCCTCAGAAGTAGAATACTTGGGTCATTTGGTTGGCAAGGATGGTGTCAGGGTGGATCCAAAAAATATTGAAGCTTTGCAAGAATGGCCGCACCCAAAGACTCTCAAAGGCTTGCGTGGATTTCTTGGCTTAATAGGGTATTATCACAAGTTTGTTAAGAGTTATAGAAAGATTGCAGCACCTCTAACTGCTCTCCTCAAAAATAACTATTTCACTTGGACTCTAGCCACTGCTCAAGCTTTTCAAACCTTGAAGATGGCCATGTGCACCACTCCGGTTCTAGCCCTTCCTGATTTCACAAAGACCTTTGTGTTGGAATGTGATGCATCAGGGAAAAGAATCGGTGCTGTCCTTATGCAAGAGGGTCAACCTTTGGCCTTCACCAGCAGGCAACTATTTGAAAGGAATCTGGGCAAACCCATCTATGAAAAGGAAATGTTGGCTATTCTGCATGCCATTGATCTGTGGTTCCCTTATCTCTTGGGGCAACATTTCCAAATTAAGACAGACCATCAAAGCCTCAAGTACTTTCTGGAACAACGCATTTCCTCCCCGGAGCAACAAAAATGGGTGACTAAGCTCTTTGGATATGATTATGAGATCATTTACAAGAAAGGCAAAGACAATGTGGTGGCGGATGCACTGTCCCAAAAATATGAAGAAGAAGGATCCCTTTTTTCTCTTTCCTTCATTGTATTAGATTGGCTCCAAGCTGTTTGCTAGGAATGGATACAAGATCCCAAAAGTTCACATCTGATCTAGCAATTGCATACCAATGCTCCAGCTCCCCCAAGGTACTCTTGGCTCCAGGATGAGCTTCAATACAAAGGCCGTTTGTATTTAAGTAAACAATCAAAGCTTAAATCCACGGTACTTTTTGAGCTTCATGCTACACCCACAGCGGGGCACTCCAGGTTCACCAAAACCTTTGACAGGGTCAAACATTCTTTTTTCTCGGATGGTATGAAACAATACATCCACAATTTTTTCACTGAATGTGATGTGTGTCAACACAACAAGGGAGAAACAGTCAAATCTCCGTGCAAACTACAACCGCTTTCGATTCCACCTACTATTTGGAAGGATATCTCTATGGACTTTATTACCGGCTTACCCAAACTAGGAAATAAATCAGTCATAATGGTGGTTGTGGATCGCCTTTCCAAGTATGCTCATTTTTGCGCTCTTCAACACCCATTTACTGCATCCATGGTGGCTCAAATTTTCATGGACCAGGTCTTCAAGCTTCATGACATGCCGCACTCTATTGCTTCTGATCGTGACCCAACTTTCACAAGCAATTTTTGGCAATAATTGTTCAAGCTACAGGGCACCCAATTGCATCTCAGCACAGCTTATCATCCCCAGACTGATGGTCAAACAGAAGTTGTCAACAAATGTTTGGAAACATATCTGAGGTGTTTTGCCTCTGAAAAGAAAAATCAGTGGGCTCAATGGTTACCCCTAGATGAATGGTGGTACAACACTTCCTACCATACAACTACACGCATGACTCCTTTTGAAGTGGTATATGGATAGAAGCCACCTTCAGTTCTCTCATACTTACCGGGTACCTTGAAGGTCCAGGTGGTTGACCAAACACTTACAGTTTGAGAGGATATTCTCCGTACCCTTAAAGAGAACTTGGTCATGGCACAAAATCGCATGAAGCAACAAGCAGATCAAGGTCGCTCTAAATGTCAATTTGCAGAAGGGGATCAAGTGTTTCTACGACTACAACCATACAAGCAAACTTCCCTCAAGGCCGAGCATTTTCAGAATCTAGCACCCAAATTTTATGGTCCTTATACAGTTCTCAAGCATGTGGGACAAGTCACCTATCAGTTAGCTCAACCCAGTCACTCGAAGCTACATCCTGTTTTTCATGTTTCATGCTTAAAGAAGGTGATTGGAACTAGGTGCCAAATTCAAACCAACCTTCACGAGTTAGCTGAAGAAGGATCCATTTGGCTACAGCCAGAAGCAGCTTTGGAGCAGCATGAGCGTCGCCTGTGTCAGAGAGCCATCAATGAAGTTCTAGTCCAGTGGAAAGATACAACTCCAACAAATGCCACTTGGGAACCAGCTACCATTCTGCAGCAGTTTCCACATCTCAAGCCTTGAGGACAAGGTTGTTTTTAAGGGGGAGGACATGTTAGGGTTGTAACCCGCACATAGGTAGAGAAATATATTCGGATGTAATAAAGGTCAATATTAATAAGGCCTTTCAATAAAATAGAATAAGGTGGATGTAAGAAGACCTAATAGAATCTTCCGCTTCTAGAAGGATCTTCCTCTAGATGCTTCTCTTGATAGACATATTTAGAATAAATAAGGGTCGAGGGTATGAAAACCATAGCTTGGATATTATTGTAACAGAGCACTTCTCAACTGGAGGTTGCCCCCTCGAAGAGGTCCATGAACATTGCTTTCTGAATCAAAGTGGTATTTCTGTTGTTGTTCTTATATCATTTTTGTGTTATTGTGGAGATTATGCTGGTTATATTATTGTTATTCTGCCATTTCTAGCATTTTATTTATGTTCTGCATACTTTTTATATCTGGTATATTACACTCATACAAGATCGATACTGAACCTTGAGCTTTGATACCAATCTATAACATCCCCACCTATTAAACCTAACAATTTTATTTTTTTTGTTTTGATAATTAAATTAAAAACATGCAATAGGCTAAAAAATCCCAAGCATATAACAACAATTCCATTAATCATGAATGCAAATAATTAAACATACACATAGCAACATGTAATTACTCAAAAATATTGAGTTTGTGCATAAAAATATAAACCCATAAATAAAACATTGAAACATAGATTAAACACTCGTATTTTAAATTAATGCACAACCACTGTAGAGGATAGACATTCCACCCAACCATAGACTTGTTGCTCCAAATATCAACAACAAGTCACTTGCGAGTTAGGTCTAGGAATCCATAAGAAAATGGTGTCTCTCAATTGTCCACTCAAATCCCAACACAACATACAACAATCTACTTTTCCTATAGCTATCCCAAGCCTCTATCTCTATTTCCCTCAACCTACACAACCGAAGGAATGGAATCCCCCTTCTATGCATTACAGTCCCTCAGGCCTTCCCACTTCCCTCCAGGGCTCCAACACAGGTTGGATAGGAATATCTCATGTTGGGGACTCTAGGGATGTCAGTTGTAGAAGGAAAATCTCACATTAGAAACCCACTAGTTGTTGGGTAAAATTTTAGACAAAATCTCACTCTATAGGCTTGGCATCCTACTTCTTCATGAATTTACAGCTCCAACAAGCTTCTACACATGCCTACTTTGGCTTATTTCAAGCTACAACACTTTGCCCTGTCTTGTTATCCAAAAATATGCATGTAAAAACTACCCTCCTTTCCCCATATGAATTTCCCTTTTTCCCCAAGCTTGTTTGACTCTCACATTGCCCAATGTTGATTGTACTTTAGCCCCGTGCTCCGAATAAGTATGGGATGTGACTCCTTACACCCACTCTCTTACATGTGTTTAATTATTGGATTTGAGAACACTCAAACATAAATATAAGGTTTATACACAATGATAATTCTAGAAGGTGGGTTTGGATTAATACACATGGATAATTCACCCTTTGAGCCCCTTCTTAGACCCTCCCCTTTCTTGTGGAAAACTTATCCCCCGTGAATTTTTCCATGCCCATCTACAATTGGTGTTAAATTTTTTTTTATTATTTCAATGTACATAATACATAGTTAATCTCTTGGCCATATTAATCAATATAGGCTCTTCATCCCAACATATGATCTCACTTGGTAAATCACATTTATACAATTACATTATAATTTGCGGGGATTAAAACAAGGGATGTTAGAGTTCCACCCAACCTTATAAATCGTTGCACCAATTATCTCTACAACAAGCCACCCCCATTTTGGGGATATGAATCCACAAGGATTAATAGACTTCTATGGTTGGATACTATCTACTCAAACAACCCAATACCCAATAAATTCATAGTGACATGACTCTTACAACAATTCCATCCATCCATATATCTTCCCCATTAGTCTATACAAACCAAGGGATAGGATTTCCTTCTCTACACCAAAGTCCCTTAGACAATCCTCATGCACTCCAGGGCTCTAGCATAGACCATCCAACAATTTCTCAACCAAGGGCTCCCGGAAATCCATTTGTAACATGAGTGCTCACAACATCATTTACACATGCTATTGAGTAATTTCTCAATAGAAATATTATCACGAGCATACCAACCTAGTTCTCAACACAATTGTATCTCCAACAATCCATGTCTAATACCCACAATGGTTTCCTCTTCTTTCTTGACACCCAAATATGTTTTTCCTATCCTCTTATTTTCCTAAAAGTTATCTCTCCCCTCTAATTTAATTTCCTTTCCTTTTCTCCCATGCATGTTTTGTTGGGTATGTGTTATATTTTTTGCATGTGTGTGTGAGGGCATGTCATATTCGACAACTGCATCTGATGATCCTTACTTCTTTCACTCTTTGTGTCATGTGCGTCGGGCACTTTCTTAGGGGGGTCCTAGGTTTGTCCCCCCTTGGTTACGTGCAATGTTTGGCTTTGGGCTATAGGTCGGAGCCGACAGGGTTCAGGGCAGCGTCCGAAATTGTTTTTTTGGAGGCGGTTTTAGCCATTTTAGCGGATTTTTCTATTTTTAGCAGTTTTCTAAATTAATCCCGAATTAAGGGATTAGGGTTTTGGTAGCTACGAAATACCTAAAACATTGTATATATTGTATGGTGAATGGTGAAATTAATACAATGAAGAGTTGAAAGTTGCGGCACCAAGGAAGGTTGGTTTTCTCCTGGTTAAGGGTTTCCAATGTAAATCTCGCTGTACTATGTGTATGAGCCATTGATTAATTTATGTTTTGCTTAAGAATTTGCATGCATTGCTTTACTTCATAGGTTTAAAACTCACATGTTTGAATCTCACAATCCCCCAAAATGATTGTACTCATCCCATGCTATTATAACTAGGTGATATGGCTCTCTCACCCACCTCTTACATGCATTCAATGATACAATTCCCATCATGAGTGTACTTAGCCCATGCTTCAATAAGGTGAAATGACCTTCCCACCAACCCATTGCATGCATTCACTGATCAGGTTTTAATAAGTCAAATAAGATAATTATACAATAATAAAAAATGGTTTATGGAGGTGGCATATAATTCTAGGCATGTGGATTCCTCTCAACCCCTCCCCCCAGTCTCCTCTCTCGTGGAATCATAGCTCCCCCATGACTATATGTTTAGCCATTTGTAGTCAGTGATGTATTTTATTTTATTATTTTCAATGTACAATGTTTACATATTACATATATTGTGTATTTTCCATTCATCATAGATACAAATATGCATTTCTAATATATGGATCAAAACTGGGGTGTTACAAGAATGTGTTGCTCTTAATATCACCATAAAGTTTTATCAATTGATATGTAAAAATGGGCCAAGAGAAAATTGTTGGAATTGTTGTCATTGATGTCAAAGGATTTATGAAAATACAATACACACAACATTTCCAAGATTGATATGTGTGTGTGTGTGTGTGTGTATTTACAAATATATTAAAAAAGGGGTGCATATGAAAAAGTAAAAAGTGAAATGGTGGTTTCAAACCCATGGGTTTGGGGTGTTTGTCCATGGTGTTGGGAATTAATTATTTAATTAATGGGCGTGTCCCTTCATGAAGGGTTATGAAAAAATATAAAAAGAGAAAGTGGGTGTGTAAAAAATGGATGAGCAAAGATTGAATATCATTCCAAAAGGAAAGAGTTGTGAAATGAGTTTCAATTCAGCTTGGAATTTTTGTGATAAACTTTGTTCTGGGATGTTTCATAACTTTAATTTTTTAAGAGACAAATGAGAGCTCTTGGTGTACATGTAGTAAAAATTTCAGATGTTGGTTTGCTAGACTTTTGGTGATATGTCCTATGGAAGTCAGGGTTCCTAAATGCTCTTGAAATCTGTTTCAAACATGTCAGGTTGGAACTTCTGATATAAATTATTTTCTAGGATGTTTCAAACCTTGATATTTCTCAAAGTTAGAGGAGATATCTCTGTGTACATGTGATCAAAATTTCATATGTTGTTTCTCTATGATTTCAGAGATATGCTCTGTGAAAGTTAAGGTTCTTGAATGCTCCGGAAATTAGTTTTAAATAGGCCAGTTTGGCATTTGACATTTTCACTATAACTTGTTTTTTGGGAATCTTCGTACTATAGCATTTTTACAAAATAGAGGAGATGTACAAAAGTACCTCGGGTAAATTTTTCAGATATTGGTTCATTGTAATTTATGAGATATTATATGTGGAAGTTAGGGTTCTTGAATGCTCCTAAAATTAGTTTCAAACAACTAAGTTTGGAATTTTCACTATAACTTATTTTTTGGGACTCTTCATACCAGGAAAGTTTTATAGAAAAGAGGAGACATACATAAGTACCTCGGGTAAAAATTATAGATGTTGGTTCATTGTACTTTATGAGATATGCATTGTGTAAGTTAGGGTTTTTGAGTGGTCCCAATATTAGTTTCAAATAGGTTAGTTTGAAATTTTCACTATAATGATTTTCTAGGACTCCTATTGTGAAATTTTCAGAGAATAGAGGAGACATATAGAAGTACCCCAAGTAAAACATTTAGAATCATATTTCAAAAATTGGATATATGACATGTTGTACAAGTTCTTTCTTGGTAAGAGACCCAAAACAACAAGCTTTGGGAAAGTTTCCATTTGGAAATTCAAATTTTGGTCAGACCTAGTAAAGGAAGAAGTAGTGAGTAAACCTGGTGAAGCAAGAAGCAATGAGTAGATTTGGTAAAGGAAGAATAAAAGAGTAGACCTAGTAAAGGAAGAAATCACAAGCATAATTTGTGAAGGTTGGTGTAGCTTAGAGATTAGTGTCTCTTGCTAAGTTGGTGCTTAATGGTATGAATTGGTGTCTACAAATATTTGTAAGAGATTGGTGTCTCTTGTTGAGTTGGTGCTTAGCGGTGGGGATTGGTGTCTATGAAGATTTGTAAGAGTAAGTTGGTTCCTACTAAAATTTGTACCAATGGGGATTGGTGTCTCCAATAGGTTGGTGCCTACAAAGAATTGTAACAGTAGGTTGGTTCCTACAAAGAATTATAAAGAGAAGTTTTGTAGTTTTCTCCCGAAAGGGTTTCCATGTAAATCTTGTGTTCCTTATTATGTAGTCAATAGATCCCATATGTGATTGTTTTCTTATGGTTGATAAATGTTTGAGAAAGTTAAAAAATGTCTTATATTGATTCACCCCTCCCTCTCAGTATAAGTGTGTGCTCAACAATTGGTATCAATGTGATTCCATTTGGAAACAATCTAACCACTAGAAGATAGATCTCATGAGTACACATAGACGGTGAAGAAGGTCTCTCCACCAACAAGGCTTCATTGTTTAATGAAACAAACTATGTATTTTGGAGCATAAGGATGTGAACTTATTTAATGTCTCTTAGTTTTGATATTTGACAATTAGTTGTGACTGGTTATACAACCCCAACAACTCCACCAACAAGTGTGGCCAGGAAGAAGCCTAGTGAAAATAATGCAAAATCCATGGATTCCATATTGAGTGGTTTATTAGAATCTGAGCTTTCCAAGGTGATGCATTGTGGATCAAAAAAAAGAAATTTGGGACAAGCTTCAAAATATCTATGAAAGTGATGAAAAGGTCAAGAAGGCAAAGCTCCAAACTCATAGAAGATAGTTCAAGAGTCTGAAAATGAAATATGAAGAAAATGTTGTAGCCTATATGCTCCGTGTGGATGAAATTGTCAACACCATCAGAGGAATTGGTGAAAAGGTTGAATAACCAATGATTGTACAAAATGTCTTAAGGTCACTCCCCTTAAGGTTTGATGCCAAAGTTTCCTCCATTGAAGAAATACAAGATCTTTATTCATTAACAATGGATGAATTGCATTGGATACTCATGACATAAGAAATGAGGATAGAAAAAGAAAAGACATCAAGAAAGAAGTAGCCTTCAAAGCCTCAAAGAAGACAAAGAAAAAAGATCATGAATCAAGGGATAGCTTCAACAATGAATCACATGTAGAGGAAACAAATTTTGTGAGAAAAATAAAAAATGGATCTAGCAAATACAAAGGTAAGCTTCCCTTAAATGATTTAATTCGGGAAAAGTAGGATATTTTGTCGATAAGTGTCCATATGCAAAGGATGAAAGTGATGAACAAGACCATATTGTAAAAAAGGGAGAAAACATAATCAACAAACAAAAAACCACAAACAAAACAAGCATGACAAGAAGAATAACTCTTATAAGTAGAAGAAGAGTCTTTGTGCAAAAGGGGTTAGTGACTTGTCTAAAGAAAGAAATTAAATTAGCTTTAATGTTGATAGAGAATAAAATATCCTTATGGAAATCAAAAAAAATATTGATGATGACAAAGGGAAAGAAATGATGATTTTGGAAGAAGGTGAAAATGCCAAAACATATGGGGAAGTGGATCTTGAAGAAGAAATCATGTGTGCCTTGAGCGAAATAAATAAGATTATGAAAACTGATTTGAAACAAAAGGAGAAACTGCAAAAATATGAAGAAGAGGATCGTGATTCAAAAGAAAAAATTTCATAAATCCTTAAAGAAACAGAAAATACTATCATGAACCTAGAGCTTCAATTAGAAGAAGAAAGAAGGATGGAAGAAGTGGTGAGAATCCAACTAAAAAAAAAAGGGAAGAAAATTGTGAAGAGCTAGAATATAAAATTGTTTCCTCGAGAAAAGAACTGGAGAAAACAACTATTAAGTTGAATAGAAGCTTGAAATTTGAAAAGAGTATTGAAACACTAGACAATATCATCAATTGTAAAAGTCTCCATTCATTAAGAGTGGTCTTGGATATGATGTTGTTGTTTCCTACCTACCTACACCTTGCCTTACTACAACCAGAGAATTTTTGTTTGTTTAGAGAAGGAGTTCAGACTAGTTTTCCCTAAGAAAATCTTATTGTTGATTGTGACAAATAGATTGATGAGATGAATGTTCCTCACATGCCATAATTTGAGCATGTTTTTATAGACAACATTGTTGTTGATATGTGATGCAGGAGCATTGCTCCATCTCAGCACGTGCCAGTTAATCGACACGTGTGGTGTGCATTCAAGGGAAGAGAGGCACCACCCTCTCATTTTTACCTCGAGAATCCAAGGCGAGATCCAGGCATTAATTGAAGAAAATATGGAAGAGTCAAATCATGCTTTCACACAAGTTGGAGATAAATTCACCATTAATAGGCTAACGGTGAAATGGATCTGCGTCTGATTTGGAGCAGAATTGCCATCATTGTAATTTGGCCTTCTGATGAACATTAGGGATGGTGATTTGACACCATTTGTTAGCTTGCGAGGGAAGCTCATTTGATCCCTTCTTATATAAATATTTGTATTGTAAGCAAAGTAGAAGGTTTATTTGGTAGGTAGGCTAGAGGCTGATGAGAGAGATGAGACTCAGTTGCAGCTCATAATCCACCATTGTAAAATTGACATTCCACCATTAATAGAAAATGACAGTTTCCCTATTTTACATTTTTGTGTAATGGATGTTGTGTTATGAATGTATTTTACATGCATTTGAATTGTAGATGAATGTTAGAAATCATCTGCAGGGATAGAGATAGAGTTTTCTATCCGCGAGTGTGTTAAGTTAAATCCAGTTCTCTAGGCTAAGTGTAAGGAGTGTGAGATAGAGAGAGGAAACTCTTTAAGCCGACGCAAGGGGTGCATGTATGAACTCAGTGGAGTCAGAAGAGAAGCTTCCAGGAGGGCACACCAGATTTATTTACAGACTCAGGGAGAAATTTCAAGGTGGTTATGTCCCTTGAAAATAAAGGCTGTGTGGAGAGAGGCACATTGAAGAGTTACTGAACACTCTGGGATACTCTACCAGGAGGGCATCAAGCTTGCATGAGCATACCCATGAACTACACGATTGAAGGTGTAGAAGAATCCTAGAATTTTTGAACATTCTGGTGAAGGAAGGCTTTGCAAGAAGTGCATCGACAAAGGAAAGGAGGTGCCATAAACCTTTCCATAAGGCCGAGGGAGAAGTCGTCAAAGCATTGATCCAAGTGAAAGGAGTGCACCTAAGGTGTTGAGAGTTCACCTTATAAGCTCAAATGAGCGGGAATCTCATTTGAGCCATAGGTGGTAGAAGATCAAGAGGTTCGGGAGAAGGAACTTTGGAAGGTTTGTAGGAGAGAACAAGGATCTTCGCAAAGTCATGAAGAGCGATCTCAATCCAAGCCATAAGATATGGAAGGATGCATGGCAAAGGATCAGTGCATCACTGATTCATGATCGAAAGAATCAGAGTCAAGAGAAGACAAGACTTGCGAAGTCCGAACTCATGATTCGATCACAGTCATTGATCACAAGAAGAGCTTGGAATGTAGATCTGGTCTTGAAGCATTTGTTGATTCGTAAATCAGGAAAAGGAGGAGGTAGTTCGTGAAAGTTATGAAGTGCAGAGTCGTGAGGGGAGTTGACCCACGGTCGTAGCTCATGGTCACATCAAGGGAGGAGCTTAGCATCGAGAGCTAAGGAAGTCAGTGCAAGAGCTGAGAGCGCTAAGAAGAGGGTCCGTAGGTACCACATCGTGGGTACCGAGGAAGTAGAAAGGGCCTGTGTCAAGTCAATATTGGTTCCACTAGGAGCCCGATGAGTCATTCGACTTGAACGATCCTAGAATGGGAGGTCGTGCCGGCCCCAAAGGAGAGATCAGAAGGGGGGGGGTTGTCACGAAGAGTGGTATCAGAGCTTTGATTTCATCTGCAAGATGTGGACGAAAGGAGACACAGAGATATTTTGATACCAAGAGTGGTATCAGAGCACAATTATCATAGCTTTGATTTCATCTGCAGGATGTGGACGGAAGGAGACATGGAGATAGTCTGATACCAAGATTGGTATCAGAGCGCAGTTATCATAGCTTTGATTTCATCTGCAGGATGTCGGATGAAGGAGACATGGACATAGTCTGATACCAAGAGTGGTATCAGAGCTTGATTTCTCCTATAGACAGTAGGTGAAGAAGGAGACGAAGCAATGGATGCATAATTGATTTCTGTAAGATAGAGAGATAGAGTGCGATGCTCTGTTGGAACTATTGCAAGGCGTGCAGTAGATGGTAAGCATCCAGGTAGGATATAGACAAAATGAGATGGATATTTATGGTCATACGCATGGTTGAGGAGAAGTCCAGTTGCATAAGAGAAAGGCGGAGATGGACAAGGAGCTCAGTGAAATCCGAGCACAGATGGAGAAGCTAGCATTCAAGATGCAACAAGAGTCAAAGGTACACTAGAGGTATGAATGGCCTTTGAGGAAAAACCAGATGGCATATTCATAATTTGTTGGCCAGGAGGCAGCAACAGATGTTAAAGAGGTGGCTGAGGCATGTTGAAAACCTCAGTCATGAGGGAAAGATATCTGGAAAGAGTATCATAGATTGCGAGGTGGGAAACGAGAAGGGATCAGTGGATCTCATAAAATTCCAGGTGGGCAGAGGGGACATCCCAGATTCCTAGGTGGGCAAGGGAGAAGAGGTGAGCTTAGCTAAGAGTTCATTGGCAGATGAGGAGGTAGAAGAAAAACCTCACTCAGATGGAGATTTGCACAGAACTATGAGCTGCATGAATGAAGATGATCACAAGTTATAAACTTTCATCACAGTCAAGGAGGAGGATCAGAAGGACGTTCTGGTCATTGGAGGAGTTGATATATTCCTACCAAGTGACTGAGGAGAGGCTAGCACAGATGTTGCAGAGGCGACAGGAAGACATCAAGCAGAGATTATCAAGGAGGAGAAGGAACAAATATTGATCTCTGTCACGATGGAAGGAGAAGAGCATTCAACAGAATTGCTCAATGTTTTCAGCTGGGAAGATGAACAAGAGATGAATGCAGCACTGGAGTCTATAGTAGAAGAGGAAGCAGACAACATAGATTTTTTTGTTCTGTGTGAAGAATTGGAAGCTCTTGAAAGGAGAGTGGTAGTACAAGGCATGCACATCCAATAGGCTAGGTTGGAGGTAGAGGAAGGACCACACCAGCATGAGGAGCAGCTGGAGGAAGCTAAAGAGGGAGCAGTCGAAGAAATGACAGGAGTGAATCTGTCAAGAGAAGTGTTAGTTGAGTAGCAGTTCAATGATGAGGAGCCCGCAGGAGTGAAGACTGCAGTAGAGTGGCTAGTTAAATCTACAAAGGGAGGAGATGTCTTGGGAAATCAGTGATTCGCCCATCGACAAGAAGCGAGTGCAACAAGCTATACTGCAACAGAAAAACCAACCGATAGAGAAGCTAAACAAGAGGATCGAGGAGATAATAGAGTTGATGTCGGAGTTAGTAGAGGAAGCTGGATGAAAGGAAACCTACAAGAGTAGCGGGGATGATGCACGAGCAGCAGTGGCGAAGAAAAGGAGCCGAGAGACAGCTCTAAGAGAAATTTTGAGATCCAGGTGGATTTTAGCTAGGTTGGAGAGGTCATGATTTTTGTCGCTATGGAGTATGATGTAGGAGCATCATTGCATCTCAGCACGTGCCAACCAATCAACATGCATGGTGCACATTCAAAGGAAGAGAGGCTCTGTCCTCTCATTTTTTCCTCAAGAATCCAAGGCAGGATCCAGGCATTAATTGAAGACAATCTAGAAGAGCCAAATCGTGCTTTCGCACAAGCTGGAGATAAAGTCACCATTAATAGGCTGACAACGAAATGGATTTGCATATGATTTGGAGCAGAATTTCCATCATTATAATTTGGCCTTTCAATGAACATTAGCGATGGTGATTTGACACCATTTGTTATCTTGCGAGGGAATCTCATTTGAGCCCCTCTTGTATAAATCTTTGTATTGTAAGAAAAGTAGAAGGTTGGGTTAGTAGGTCGGCTAGAGGTTGATGAGAGAGTCGAGACTCAGTGCAGCCCTGACTCCACCATTGTAAAATTGACATTCCACCATTAATAGAAAATGATAGTTTTTCCTGTTTTACATTTTTGTGTAATGGATGTTGTGTTATGAATGTATTTTACATGCATTTGAATTGTAGATGAATGTTAGAAATCATCTGCAGGAATGAGATACAGTTTTTTTATCCGTGAGTGTGTTAAGTTAAGTCTGGTTCTCTAGGCTAAGTGCAAGGAGTGCATGACAGAGAGAGGAAACTCTGTAAGCTGACGCAAGGGGTCCGTGTCTGAACTCAGTGGAGTTAGAAGAGAAGCTGCCATGAGGGTACACCAGATTTATTTACAGACTCAAGGAGAAATTTCAAGGTGGTTACGTCCCTTGAAAATAAAGAGCATGTGGAGAGAGGCACAATGCACAGTTACTAAACAGTCTGGGATACTCTTCCAGGAGGGCATCGATCTTGCATGATCATACCCAGGAACTACACAATTGAATGTGTAGAAGGATCCCAAAATTGTTGAACATTATGGTGAAGGAAGGCTTTGTAAGAAGTGCATCGACAAAGGAAATGAGGTGCCATAAACCTTTCCATAAGGCCGAGGGAGAAGTCATTGAAGGATTGATCCAAGTGCAAGGAGTGCACCTAAGGTGTTGAGAGTTCACCTTATAAGCTCAAGAAGTTGAGCAAGAAACTGCCAGGAGGGCACGCGAAACTCACAGAGGAACTTGGAACCTTGAAGGTTTTCAAGCCAAGAAAAGTCGCAGAAGATTTGCACACATTTCTGCAAGGAGTGTAGAAAGCCTTCGAGAATAGTCTAAGTCTCGAAAGGAGAAATTGTGCTAAGTGTGAAAAGTAGGCGAGGACTTGTCAAAGTCTCGAAGACGGAGAAGTCATCTATCGTCAAGGAGGAGACAGGTAGTAGAAGATCAAGAGGTTAGGGAAAAGGAACTTCAGAAGGTTTGCAGGAGCGAATAAGGATCTTCACTAAGTCGCGAAAAGAGATCTCAATCCAAGCCATCAGATATGGAAGGATGCATGGAAAAGGATCAACGCATCGTTGATTCGTGATCGGAAGAAGCAGAGTTGAGAGAAGACAAGACTCGCTAAGTCCGAACTCACAATTTGATCATAGTCGTTGATCACGAGAAGAGCGTGGACCATAGATCTGGTCCTGAAGCATTCGTCGATTTGAAAATCGAGAAAAGGAGGAAGTTCACAAAATTTCTTAAGTGCAGAGTCGCGAGGGGATTTGACCCACGGTCACAGCCCGTGGTCACATCAAGGGAGGAGCTTAGTAGCAAGAGCTAAGGAAGTTGGTGCAAGAGCTGAGAGCGCTAAGAAGAGGGTCCACATGTGCCACATCGCCGGTACCAAGGAAGTATAAAGGGCCTATGTCAAGTCAAGATCGGTTCCACCAGGAGCCCGACGAGTTATTCGACTCGACGACTTGAACGATCCTAGACCAAGAGGTCATGTTAGCCCCGAAGGAGAGATCAAAAGGGGGGTGGATTGTCACCAATAAGTCAAGTTGTTCTAATCATGTGAGTGAACCTGACCCTGATCCTACTTCTTCTGATCAAACAACATAAAAATATGTTCCCTATCATCATCCTCACCATAAAAATCGAAAGAATGTCAATCATTCTTTCACATATTTGTAGAAGAGACGTGAAAGACAAAATTTTGGACCAGTACCGACTATTAGGATAGATTGTGGTTTGATTGATGGATGGTCATGGAATCATTTGGCCAAATGTTTGAAGACTTCATATAGTTGTGTATCATTAGTTGTATAGTCGTGCAACATTCCTCTTACTTACTGATGATTTCCTTTGAAGTGGTTGATCGAGGATCAACCCAACATGACAGTTAATTGGAGTTTAGACTAAGTATTCCATGATTGAGTTTCAATTGTGTTGTCTGTCGACTCAAATTTTCGACAAGAACTATTGTTGCTACTTATTGATCCCTTGGGGGGGGGGGGGGGATACTTGAATTTGTTGATATGCGAACTTAACTTATGTCTTTTTTCTTACTCAATTGTTTCTTGTTGAATCGACTTGGATTTTCTAAGACCAATCGAACCATATTTGATTATTGTTGGAATATACTATTTCTTATGTTGGATACAAATACTATCTAGATTGACGTAGACTAATTATCTTAAGTTGTTGGTGACAGTGTTGAAACTTATTCAAGAGTGTTGCTTTACCATGTTTGCACAGTTTTTGCAGTTAGAACAATTCAAGGGACATGTAATTGAGAGTAATATTCATTTCATCAAGACACTAAGTGATTAAGGAGGATCACCATTTTAGGGGGAGAATCCATTTTCCATTTATGTCAAAAGGGGAGAGTTGTAGACAAGGGGAGAATTATTTCTATTCCTGGGAGAGTTGAAGATAGGGGAGGAATTATTTCTATGCCTGGTGGACTATGTGTTTTGTTGCAAGATTCCCATCAATGAAAAAGGAGGAGATTGTAGGAATTATTGTCATTGATGTCAAAGTATTTATGGAATTACATACACACAACATTCCCAATATATGTGTGTGTGTGTGTGTGTGTGTGTGTGTGTGTGTGTGTGTTTACAAGTATATTAAAAGAGGGGCGCATGTGAAAAAGTAAAAAGTGAAATGGTGGTTTCAAACCCATGGGTTTGGGGTATTTTTCCATTGCATTTGGGGTATTTTCCCATGGTAATGGGAATTAATTATTTAATTAATGGAAATTATCTTCATGAAGTGTTATGAAAAAATATAAAAAAGTTAAATTATTGAGAGAAAATGAGTGTGTGAAAAATGGATGAGCAAAGATTGAATATCATTCCAAAAGGGAAGAGTTGTGAAATCAATTTCAGGCCAGGTTGGAATTTTTGTGGTAACTTATGTTATGGGACATTTTAGAACTTTAAATTTAGAAGAGAAGGAGGATATATCTTGGTGTACATGTGGTAAAAATTTCAGATGCTGGTTTATTATACTTTCAGAGATATGCCATGTGGAAGTTAGGGTTCCTGAATGCCCATGAAATCAGTTTCAAACATGTTAGCTTGGCACTTTATCTATAACACATTTTCTAGGATGTTTCAGACCTTGAAATGGTTTAGATATGGAGACGATATTGTTGTGTAGCTGTGTTCAAAATTTCATATGTTTGTTCACTATGCTTTCAAAGATATGCTCTATAGAAGTTAGGGTTTTCTAATGCTCCCAACAGTTTCAAATAGGTTAGTTTGACATTTTCACTATAACGTTTTTTTTATGACTCTTAAGATTGTGAAAATTTTCAAGAACATAAGAGACATACATAAGTACCTCAGGTAAATATTGCAGATCCTAGTTTTTTGTACTATTTGAAATATGCTTTGTGGAAGTTAACATTCCTGGATGCTCCTGAAATCAGTTTCAAATAGGTCAGTTTGGAATTTTCACTATAACTTTGTTTCTGGGACTCTTCAGAATGTGAAATTTTTACAAAAGAGAGGATACATACAAAAGTGCCTCATGTAAAAATTGCAAGTGTTTGTTCATTGTACTTTATTAGATATGCTCTGTCAGAGTTTCTGAATGGTCCTGAGATCAATTTTAAATAGGCCAGTTTTTCATTTTCACTATAACTTCTTTACTAGAACTCTTAAGACTATGAAAATTTTATAGAATAGAGGAGACATATAGAAGTACCTCAAGTAAAAAATTTAAAATCACATTGGATATGTGGCATGTTGTACAAATTCATTCTTGGGAAGAAGCCCAAAATAAAAATCTTTGGGAAAGTTACCATTTGGAAATTCAAATTTTGGTCAGGCCTGATAAAGGAAGAAGTAGTTAGAAGACTTGGTGAAGGAAGAAGCAATGAATAAACCTAGAAAAGGCAGAAGTAGTGAGCATACCTAGTGAAGGCTTAAATAGCAAGCAGAATCAGTGAAGATTGGTGCAACTAAGAGGTTAGTGTCTCTTTCTAATTTGGTGCTTAGAGGTGGGGATTAGTGTCTACGAAGATATGTAAGATATTGGTGTCTCTTCCTAAGTTGGTTCTTAGTGGCGGGGATTAGTTTCTCCAATAGATTGGTGTCTACGAAGATCTGTAAGAGTAGGTTGGTACCTACCAGGATTTTTACCAGTGGGGATTGGTCATTTAGAATCTATTAATAAAAGTTAAAATAATGGTGAAATTGGGATTTCCCAAAATAATTGAGTCCCAAAAAAATCTTGAAAATTCAGTTAAGTGGTAATTTAGCCAACTTGAAGATACCACCCATTGATATTAAATGAGTGCACCATGTAAAAACATTAGTTATACATCTAGGGTTAAATATGTTTGGGGAATATTCTTATCACTCAAACATGTCTAGTCTTTCCCTAAAAACATGCATCATCCCCACCTGGTTATAAATGGTGTTGTCTAAACGTTCTACATTTTGACATTTTTGGTTGGAATCCGACAATATAAATTTGGGCGAAATCACAATTTTATGTTGTTTAAATTGTATTTTTGAATGCATAAATGGATTCAACATGATGGGAAACCCCTAGGGAACTCAAATCATACAGACTTAACCACTAAAACTGTGTATATCCAACAATTTCTCACTGGATTTCAAGTGAAATTGAACAGACAATATCCCCAGAAAAGGACCAAAGCGTAGAACATTTAGACTATAGTGTTATAAATATATCTTGTTTTCCCCATCCACCATTGATGTAACATATACATAAATTGGGTCAAGTAACAACAAAGGAAATTTAATCATTTGTGGGACAACACATATATCTTTGTCGAGGCTACAAATTCTCCTTGGTTATGAAGAAAAGTTTATGATTTTAGGGTGACTCTGTAATGAACCAAATGCTTAAATTATCATAATAGAACAGAAGTACACACCATGTACAAAATGTGAACATGGAGAACAAATCCAAGATATATAAGTTACCCAATAACTCCTTAAATAATAGGGAAACCCCCTCCAAATAACCAATTACATTCATACATCACTATTCACATGTCCACAATAATGAATACATTATCTCTATATATACCTATTCACACTTGCACTTGACACCCCTTTAATACTAGGTTGACCCTAACACATATATATTTACACATTACATGTACATTTAGGCCCATCTGTTCCCCACCTTGGAGTCATATCATATACATTTAGCCCTATATATGCCCCCCTTGGGTCATAACATAGTACTCTCCTTCAAAATGTTGTGTTCTCAAAGATTTGAAATTAAAGGATTCATATGTGATGAAACCAAGTAATATTGTTTTCATATGTTCCTACATTCTTCTTTCCGTTGATGATGATCCATCTATCCAAAATCATTTTTCTCTTCAGTTTTAATCCTTGGTGGCCAGTTGTTGCATAATTTTCTTTCCCTTTATTCCATGTGTCATTGTTGAAGCTTCTCCAATTTGTAGTAGACATAGGTATATGATAATATCTTGTTGAGGAGTGGTTTTGTGATGCCTTGTTCCATGAATATTGAAAATTAGTCCATCTTCTTCCTTCATAATGATGATATCGTCCTTCTTGTCTTCCTTGAAATGTTTCGTGGTAATGAGGGTGTTGATATGGTTTCAAATTTAATGGTCTTCCTTCACTCAACACATGCACTTCATCTATCTTCTTTTCAGATACAATGGTATCCACGATCATCTTTTCTTGGTCTTTGATTACTCTAGCCTTAGAGATAATACCATCATATTCGACATGTATATCCTCTAGATAGAGTTCAAATTCTTCAAGTATCTTTTGGTGACCTTCTTGAATCTTGTCTTCTTTCTCCTTTTGAAGCTGCAATGTCATCCCATTTATCAAATTCTGATGTCCTTCAATTTTGGATTGCATTTCTAATTTTACCTCATCACTATTTAGGGATTCCTCAACCTTCTTACAAATTTTCTCTTCAAGTATTTTGGTAGATTCTTCATCCAAGATCCTTCTTTCTTCTTGATTTTGACAATTCTTCTTTTCTTCTTTCAATATCTTAACCTCATCCAATAGTTTTTTATTATGGTTCCATAATCTACATATCTCTTCATCTTTCATTTTCAAATATTCCCCTGAATCATCTTTTTTCCCACTTTTCTTTTCTATTCCTTTATTCCTTTAGTTTCTTTACCTCCTTAACGAGTGATTCATTAAGGGATTGCATATTATATATCTCCTCACTCTACTTATTATTCTCTTCCCTCCATTTTTGAGTCCTTGATCCATTTGTTTGAGAACAATTATTCAAATATTTCCCATGTGGTGCGTTTTCTAGTACCTTCATCAAGGATATACCACCATTTACACCAGCTTCATCATTCAAATAAATACCTACCAAAGAAGGATTCTTGTGATTTTTCCTTATCATTATCAACCATTCCCCGAGACTGATTTCATCTTTATCTTCATCGCCACTAAAGTTAGGTATTGTCATTGATTCTTAATTGAGGTCTAACTACAATCCTCAAATTAAAACCTTAATATACTAGAAATAATGATCTCAAATAGTTGTAATCCTTGTTCTTATATAATATTCTATGTTTTCTCTTTCTAATGGCTTTTGAATCATCTCAATCAGACATTACAATAAAAATTTATGATAGTTTTAAGTGAACATACCTTTGAAACCCTGATTTGGTGTTTGTCCTCCTAGCCGACCTTCCTTCTTATGTATCTCTGTGATTTTGGCCCTTCTGAGTCTGAAATTGTACCTTGTATTACTCTGAAATGTCTTCTTTGCAATGCCAAAGGTCTAACAAAAATTGGATGTGCCAAGTGAAAGTTAGAGTAACTTTCCCAAACCTTGATGATTTTTGTCCTTTCTAGGAGAGCAAATTTTTACTACATGCCATGCATCCAATATTTGATACCTAATTATGAAAATCACACCCAAAATACTTGTATAAATTTAATGACAAAAATCAACAAGCTAATATTTTGTCATACACTTAGCAACCTAGAGATAGCTATCTTGCATGAGCTCTGAAAAGTCTAAAACCCACATTCATAAATTACCATAAGAAGAAATACACATTGCTAAGTAATTATGAAACGGAATAAACACAATGAACATCATTCAATCACCCATGAATAACTCAGACATTTAGGAAAATGCCAGGGAAAACCCCAATGTGTGGAAACCCAATGAGAGAGAGAGAGATTTATTATTCAACTTCAGGAAAGTACATAAAAACAACAATAACACAATTTCCATCCAAGAGAAAACCACTTACAACACCCAAAAACTGTCTCAAAAAGTTTTGCCTCGATTTCCATGCCAAGTTCGTACTATTGAAGGATCCACACAGAAAAAACAACACCTCGAAAACAGAGCCAAACAATTGTTGTACAAACGGTCCTTCAACAACAAATGTCCCAAGCTACCTCAATTTACGTGCCCTCTTTTTTTTGGTACGGACTGTACGGATCCGTACAGTATGGCCTCCTTCACAACAGTAAATTACAGCACTCAAAAAATAAAAATCCTCCTTGGGGTTTGTTCCCTATCTTTCTTGGGAAATGTTCCCTCTTTCCTCTCTCAAGCTTACTCAAAAAATATCTCAAACTCCTTCTCTCAATTTTTCTTGCACACTACCCAATGCATTCTTTTATAAAATCTGAAAATGGCATTTTCCCTCCAAAGTGTCTTTTCACCTTCCCCAACCCTAAATCCAAAGGCCAAGATCTTATCTTGCCTTTACAAGATCAAGGGCTATGATTCATTCCCTCCAAAATAAATCACTTAAAATATTAAAATACATTTCACTTTATTACATAAGTGCACTTTATGAAATAAAGTCACTTTAATATTAGAAGGTACACTATTAAAAAGTCACTCTAATAAAAGAACCACTTTATTACAACTTTATAAAAACCCATTATAAAGTTAAGTGCTTGGTAGTGTCAACATAAGGTTACATCCGCATACAAGATAAAACATGCGGAGTACCTCCTAAGCTAAAAAAACTAACAAGACTATGGACTGTACTATTTCCAATGAAATTGGTCTCATGGAATTTAAAGCTTTTGTGAAGAACTATTTTACCTAGAACACATGTTTGAGACTAGTTACAAGACTAGTAAAAAACCCTGTCTTCCATAGAGTGTATCTAAAAAAGTGCAATGACCCAGAAGATAAAATTTTTACCACGGGTACTATGATAAGTCTTCTCAACACACTCCAAGTTTCACCTACTGAAGTGGCTCCGAGAAGAAATTATAGCAAAAATTCCAAAATGATTTTCTTGAGGAAGAAAAACCCTAGGATCGGTGCTCTAAAACCAAATGTAATGAACAAAATGCTTAAATTATCATAATAGAATAGAAGTACACACCGTGTAAAAAATGTGAACGTGGAGAACAACTACATGATAGATAAGTTACACAATAACTCCTTAAAGGATAGGGGAACCCCCTCCAAGTAACTAGTTACATTCATACATCATGATTCACATGTCCACAATAATGATACATTCTCTCTATATATACATATTCATACTTGCACATGAGGCCCCTTTACTACTAGGAAAACCCTAATACATATATATTTACACATTAAATGTACATTTAGGCCCCTATATGCCCCTCCTTGGGGTCATATCATATACATTTAGCCCTATATATGCCCCCCTTGGGTCATAACATAACTAGGGCCATGGATGCTCACAAATAATGGAGCAAAAATACAAAGGACAAATTGGAGAAGGAATGGAAAATGTGTATTAAAATTGTGACGTTAGTTGAATGAGACCATGTTGAGCATAAAATTTCCTACATTTAGCTAGCTTAAGGATTTTCAGCCATTTGATCAAGTGGAAGCATACTTTGAGAAGGTGGTTGAAAAATGAGAAGATGAACTTAAAGGAATTACGTCCGGTGGTGAAATAAAAAAGTTCCTAGTCAAGGAAATAGGGACATGGGCCAAAGTGGAATTCATGACTCTATATATTGAGAAATATGCCCAACGTTTCAAGCAAGAGAAACAAATTATGTGTGTCCCTATTGATCACCACGTGTTCCCTTAACAACATTTTTGTGAGAAGAGATTCCAGCAGTGGAGTGATTATGATGTTGAACATGCGACAACTAAAACTCCCATTTGGATGTTGAGACTATAAAGCTTGCAACAATCAAAACAACATTAAAATAAGCAACTAAGATTCATGAACATACAATGACCAAAACAAGCACATCACCCAAGAATTAGAAACATGCAAATTTGTTTTACTTTTATACTTTTTTTCTTCTTTTACTATTTTTAAATTTTTCATTAAAACTATAAATTAAAGACTGAAAGTGTGGAAGATATACTTTTGACTATGAATCCAATATTTGAAAGTTTAAGATGAGAATTATTTCAAAGAAATTTTTTGGATAAATTTGATTGGAGTAAAGGCACTTTGGTTTATTGAGGAATCTATGTGCATTTACCATTATCATGGATTAATCTTCTATTACATAAATAGCCAAGTTATCTAGTAAGAATTTCATTTTCTGATAAATTATCTTATAACATTGATTGGATTACTATTGTTAGTAAAATTGCTTTTTCATTTATTTATGTTTAACATTCTCATAGAATTAATTCTGAGTATTTTAATTTTCATCTCTTTTAACTTTATGATATGGATAGTATGTTAACATCTAGTGGAGGACTTATTTCTGAGTATTTTAATTTTCATCTCTTTTAACTTTATGATATGGATAGTATGTTAACATCTAGTGGAGAACTTATTTCCAAAAGGTTTGTAAATTATATCTATGTTTATTGATCATTCTTTTAGGTTATTTTAAAAGGAAAAACTCTCTTAATTAGTTAGATTAGCTTGCTTGTTTACTTAGTTTATAAAACCAAAAAAAATGAAAAGAGAAAGAAAAAACTATTAAATCCCATCGAATGGTTTTTGTACCATTAACTCAAAGGATTATTCCATACCAATTAAGGAAGATTCTAATAGGGCATCGTCCTTGGCTTTAATCCCTACTGATGACCATTGGGAATCCCCTCAATGGAAGGTAAGTCGATATGCTGTCATTCTAAAATGTTTCATGGGGGAGTCTTAAACTATCCTACCTATGATAATGAACTCTATGCCCTAGTGCAAGCACTATCTAATGGGAAAGGAAAACATTATCCACACAGTTCACTAGCCACTGGAGTATTTGTAGGCCCATAATAAGATTTACCAAACAAGATATTGTAAGTGGATGGGTTTTTTGCAGAAATTTCATTTAGTCATAAAGTATAAGAAGGGAAACACTAATAAGTTGGCATGCACACTTTCAAGGCCTCCACCCACATCCAAGATTAATACAACTTTGGAAACTCTTATGCACATGGAGCCTTTTACCCATGTTGCATACAAAGATGCATACACAAAAGATGAGGTCTTCAAGGAGTGTTTAAACATCTACAGGGCCAAATTCATGTAGAAGAAGGTGATAGTAAGGCTGACTATCATCTCCATAACGGGTTACTCTGCAACATAGAAAAGCTTTGTCTTCCTAAAGGTGAAATATTGTAGATTATTACGGAGGTTCACACCTACAAGGTTGCATGACATTTTTGTGTTGGGAAGATATTTGATAACTTACAAAGGTATGTGTATTGGCCATGACTGTAAGAACATGTATCATGTTATATTAGAAGATGCATACTTTGTTGTACTAGCAATCCCAGTAATAGAAAGCAAGGTCTACACCATCCCTTACCTATACCCACTCGAACTTGGGAAAGCATTTCCATGGATTTTGTGGGTGGTTTACTAACAATTCGAAAGGGATGTGACTATTTTTTTGTGGCAGTTGTCAAGTTCAACAAGATGTGAATTCTCATGCCTTGCAAAAATACCATCAAAGGAAAAGAAGAAACAAACATTGTCTTCGAATAGGTTTGGGCACACTTTGGGATACCAAGGAGCATCATACTTGACATGGATACCAGATTTCTCAGTGTCATTTGGAATACACTTTGGGAGAAGATGGACACTAAGTTGAAGATATATACAACATTCCATCCATAGATAGATGGGTAGACAAAAGTAGTCACCACAACTTTGGTGCATCTTTTGAGGAGTTACAATCAGAAGCTTCCAAAGACATGAGATAAAAATATGATCTATATTCAACACTCATATAATAGAGAAATCCACGCCTCTATTGGTAAGTCCCCTTTTGAAACTTATTTTTGGTATTTTCCAGCTTCACCCTTGGATGTTGTATATGGACAACAAGGAGGAGTGAGGGAAGACATCATAGGATAAGTGTTGAAAGCAAAGAAATTTGTTGAAAAGATTAGACACATCCATTTCCAAGTATAGGAGACGTTGAAGAAGTCATAAGAAAAGTGTAAGGCCATGCATGATCAACACAAAACTGATAAGTCACTCAAAGTGGGAGACATAGCTTGGTTATAGTTGAACAAAGAAAGACTACAAGGTCCTAGTAAAAAGATCAAGTCTCTATGGTATGGCCTTTTTGAGTTATTGGAGAAGGTAAACGATAACACCTATAGACTCATTCTACCCCCATACATGCACATTTACTCAGTAGTGAATGTGGATAATTTGCAACACTATGAGCCTTCCATGTTGGACTAGGAGGACGAGTAGATCCTACCTACAATAGAGGATTTGGCACCAAATTCTCAGGCAGAGTTAGAGAAAGACAGTTTTACAAAGGAAGTCTATAACTAAAAAACACGGGCAACATGATTTTTGGTAGATTGTACTGAAAGGACAACTTCCGAGCAAAGAAAAATGGTACTTCAAGGAGAAGGTAGAGGAAAAATTCCCTCACCTCATTTTGTAAATATTTTGGGTACCAAAATCATCCATAAATGTGGAGGTATGATTTGGATGGGATCACCATACAATTTATCATCTATCTTGGTATTTTTTGGGTGGAAAAAATTGTAGGAATCGACTTACAAGGCCAATTTAATGGTAGGTTAGCGGTAGGTCCTAATTTGGAAAATTGGGGGTCTTATACCTTTCGGAGGCATTTTGAGGCATCACATGGCATTTTTTAGTCGAAAAACTATTGGGACCCCATGAAAGTGATCTACACATCAATACCTTTCCAATGGTGCGAGAATCATCTCAATAAGAGCTCGTATGTGAAGGTTATTCCTCCCTCAAGTTGACCTACCTTGTTGACCACCATGGTACAAGTGGATGCCACGTCAACTAACATTACTCAAACATGTGGGGCTATCCATGTGTGGAATTTCAAGAAGATTCTAGAAGCTCTAAAACCTTATAACTAATTGAAAGTTGAGGATGTAAAACCCTAACCCTAGACGACTATCAGAATATGTTAAATACCAGGCCACTGGGAAGAGAAGGGGTTCCATTCTTTAGCATTGCAATTGTTCCATAATTGACTAGATCATCTAAGAGTGGTATTTTGAGAGCATAATAGAGGAGTTAAGATATTTTGTAGTAGTTGTTAAGGCCATAGTGTCAAAGGAAATACCATAGTGAGTTCCTCTTTCTTTGTACTTGAATTTCATAACTAAAGAAAAGAGAGAAAAGCATAGGCCTCACCTTCTAGCTGGGTTTTCTCCTATATTGGGTTTCCTAGCATACATCTTGTGTTCATTTCTATTGATGATTTCTTTATTTGCTTAGTCTTTCATTTTTTGCATTTTGGTTAAATTTCATTAGTTTGAGCATCAGGCTAGTGTTTATAAATTTGAGATCTAAGGAAAATAAACCTACATAATAAAATATTTTAGTATAATTCAAGATTTGTTGTGATGAATTGTTCCAGTGGAATATCCAGGGTAGTTTACAATCACTATCATTGTAGAAATAGATGTTACCTACTTTGCGACGTGAAAGACTTGAGCAAGGGGATGAAGCAATGTGAGAAGGATATTGCAAAAACCAATGAAAATGTGACATATTTGACACTCCAGTAGAATAAATGGAAGGAAGCAGTCAAAGGAGTATACTAAAATTAGAAACCACTGCACTATTGGCAAATGAGAGCACATTCTTAGCCTCCACGAATGGGAGGAGTCTTAGGTGTCAATGGTAGTGTTGTGGGGTAAAAATGTTCAAAAGGCCTTTAATATAGAGTCCATGTAGTCTATGTTGGAGTGAACAATGACATTTCTCAACCTTCCATCATAATTTGTGGCTCCCCCTTGGCCAAGTCATATGGACACCTCCATGGATTTTGCATCTTCTGACCCCCTTGGCAATTATGTGGAGCATGTTGTTTCTCACCCGACTCACGAAGAGACAAACTTCCACTTGCTCACACAACATCTATTGTAATGACAATGGAATCTAAAGACATGCATGCCCAAGTGGACCATGAGATGGATGCCCTATATGAGCATGATTAATGAATCATTTTTTTCTTTCGATGCTTTATTATTTTGTGTGTTCGCTAGACCCATTATATGGAAATATTCTCGTGGTTTTTTGCCCAAATGTTTTTAAATGTTTATAGAGTTATTTTATTCGAATAAACAGAGGTATGACTTTCCACTCTACCCCCATTTGTCAAATTTGACTTTCCACTCTACCCTATTTGTCAAATTTTTAGCTATATTATTTAAGCGTAACCTATTTTAATACAAACCTCCACCCTTTATAGTTAATATAAAAATAAATAAACAAAAAATAAAAAATAAAAATTATTGCAATATCATTAAGTTTACTATTTTAATAATTTTTCCTCTTATATAACATTTAAGATGCTTTGATGGTCTAGATTCTTAAAACTAATGATATACATTGATTCAATGAATTTTACTTTCTACGAACTGTGAGTAAAGGGAAAGCAAGTATCAATACAACTCCTCATATAAGTAAAAATGAACAAACATGAATAATAAAAGCATGAAAAGTTCCTACAAGTTAAAGTGGTTTAATCATACATGTAATTTGTTAAAAAAGTACACTTAAAATTTTCAATTAAATTTATTTAAATCCTATAAGTTAAAGTGGTTTAATCATACAGGTTGTTTAATCATACAGGTAATTTGTTAGAAAAGTATACTTGAAATTTTCAAGAATGTTAAATTTATTTAAATCACCAAAAAATAAATGAAAGTTTTTATAATTATAAATATTAATAAATTTTTTAAAAGAAAAAAAGATATTTAGAATAATAATAAAAAATAAAATTTACAAAATAAAGAATAACTAAAATAAAATTTAATTTTTTATTTTTATTTTTAGAATAAACTTTTTTATAATTATAAATATTAATATTTAAAATAATAATAAAAAATAAAATTTACAAAATAAAAAATAACTAAAATAAAATTTATTTTTTTTAGAATAAAAGTTTTTATAATTATAAATATTAATAAATTTGTTAAAAGAAAAAATGATATTTAGAATAACAATAAAAAACAAAATTTACAAAATAAAGAATAACTAAAATAAAAATTTTACTTTTTTTTTTAATTTTTAGAATGGTTTCACTTATCTAAACAGGTCTTTCAAGTTATTAAAGTTTGATGTTTTTAATATATTTTGATGAAAATTTATTTATATTGATTACCAAAATTAAATTAATTTAAGATGACATGTAAATTTTAATATATTATCATTCTTATGTTAAAAAGGACAACCACAGAGTATTATCTTTGATTAATTAATTCCATTAATATATTAATGGATTAATATGATTTGATTATAATTATTTACTTAGTATTTCTCTTTTTCTTTAATTAATTTTTAGTATAAAATATTATAAATTAATTACATCTTCTTGAATAATAATAATAATAAAACATATTATTATGTTAATTGGATGTAGTTTGGATGGTTTTCAGGAATGATTGTTATTCTCTATATTCTGGTTCAATTTCCATAATGACATGAATAAAAATTCATAATGAGTATGTTGAAATGGGTTCGAGTCTTTATGTATTGGAAAGTTGCTTTTGATTCAAAATTGAATAGCAAGGCAACTACTATCATAATTCAAAATAGAATAGCAGAGCAATTACTATCATAATTCAAAATTGAATAGCAGGGCAACTACTATCATAGTTCAATGATTAAATTACAATTGTTCCCTTGAAAAATTGTTTTTGATTCAAAATTGAATAACAGGACAACTGCTATTGAAATTTTTTCTCCTTATTCCATTATATTACATGGTTCAATGATTGAATTACAGTTGTTCCCCAACATTGAAAGAACATAATGACAGGTCCCCAATACTGAAAGAACATAATGACACCCATGTTCCATTACAGACCCATGTAGATAATGAGAATGTGCAATCCCTGGTCTCTTTATATATTTTAAGGTTACATACATCATGTAAGATATTGTTCTTCATATCCACCTCAATCACAAGATCATATATATATATATATATATATATATATAGTATGAGGCATTTGATGAAAGGAGGATGAGAATTTGCCCTTTACATGGTCATTTAGATATTCAGACAACTAATTCAATTAATTCACAAATCAAAGCGTCGTCGCCTTCTGGTTCATAAGTAGACACTGTCATTTTGCATGGCAACCAATTCAAGAACTTCACATCAGACTTGTATTCCTCAGTCTTCAATTCTTCGGGATGCTCTTTCAAATATTTTGAGTAATCCTGGGCTTCCGGAAATCCGATGTTGTCTGCAACAATGCCTGTTCCTTTCCTGAGTATGTTTTTTTTCTTGAGTAACAGAAAATCTGGTAGATAACAGTTCTTGAAGTGATCCATAAATATGAAATCAAATTGCGGGGCTTTCGTTTTACTCAGGAGAATCTCTAATTCATCAACCACTTTATTCAATTTTCCTTTGAACACTGTCACCTTTGAGGACAATCCTGATGATGACAGAACAAGTTAAAGTCCTGTTAGAAGTCAATTCATGGAAACATACCCATTTTTAGCCTTTAGTCTAATACCATGATTCAACAAAATACTCGAAGTTGATCAAAATTGGGAGTTCTCTGAAATTTTTGAGAACAAATTAATACAAGGATTTGTTAAAATTCCAACATACCCATTTCCAGCGTCAAGCCTAAGGCTATCACTCAACAAATTCTGTGAAGAAGCTGGAGTGCACTCTAAATTCAGTGTTTATAATAACACTTGTGTGTTTATAATTTTCGATGAGAATATGCACTACAATGTGGTTCATAGGAATTTGTATGTTTATTATTTATTTATTTGTATCAATTGGATTAGGGAATTGGTAACTAGGCAGTATCTCAACTGCATGAAGCAAGGTTGATTTCTCCAAACTGTCATTATAACCTGTGGTTTTTTATATGCAAAACCCACAATCACACACTGATCTATTAACACCATTAGTCCCATCTGCTTGATCTACCCTTGACAGACATTTGTGTGTTTATTTTCATTTTCATAAAAATGCAAGAATTATATGTTGATATGGTTATCTATTAACACCATTAATCCCATTTGCTTGATTTACCCTTGACAGACATTTGTGTGTTTATTTTCATTTTCATGAAAATGCAAGAATTATATGTTGATATAGTCTATTGGCATTTAACAGTGATTCTAAGTGCTGAATGAACTTTCATGGGAAAAAACACTTAACAGTGCTTCATTTTAATTTTTAAAAACAATTTCATACTAAACATTCCTCAGAACAGTGGTTCAATCTGGTTGAAATGAAGAATTTTCATTAAAAACAAGTATTCAGCATTTTGATTTGTGTTGTAACAGAAGAGCTTTCATCATTTAAAAAAAAAATGAACTATTAATATGTAAAAAACTTTTAGTAAATCTTTAGAATTAACTTAATGGGTCTAGAGCCAGATATAACTAGAGTTCGTTTATCATCCATAAAACATAAAAAATTCAGAAAATTTTCTTTTAAAAAAAATAGGAAGCCTCCATTTAGAATAAGAGGAAAGATAGCTTAATATATCTATGCATATGTAAAGTATTGAAATCTCTTTCACATTATAGAAAATAACACTACATTTATGGACAATGAAGGAATGAAAAAGTGTTGGCTTTGAAATTCCAAATGAAAAAAGAAAAGATTTTTATTAAAGAAAATAAAATCACTTAGCCTCTATAAAAATTAATATAAAGATTAGAAGATATCTTTTGATTCTATGTTTGAAAAATAAAATTAAAATTAATAAAATAAATAAAAAATAAAATTGTATAAATATATAAAACAAATCAATAAAAATTAAAATATTAAATATTAATAAAATGAGCTAGTTTATAATGATTATATAGAGTGAGTCTAATGATTAAGAATAAGTGTTTCTTCTTAAGAAGTTACAAGTTTAAATTCAGAAAGTAAAATTAGTTTGATAAATTATTAAAATTTTCAACATTATAATACACTATAAATAAACATATATCCTATTACAAGATAGTTAAAATGCAACCATCACATGATATTTATTAATTACCAATCCCAAAGTATAATATCAAAATCATGATATTTATTAATTACCAATCCCAAAGTATAATATCAAAATCATTGATCAATTTAATATAAAAATGAAGGAAAATGCTATCACATTTAATTGGGTTTTTATTCCTCCAAAACAAAGTCCAAATTAACATACTAAAGTCAGAATTAACATAACTTTTGTCCTTGACAGTACCCTAAGGCTTCAGTGAACTACACTGCTAATCAAACAGAGCGAGAAACATTTCAGATAACAACACTGCCAATCAAACAGAGGGAGAAAAACTTCAGAGAACTACACTACTAATCAAACAGAGGGAGAAACAGACTTTTTTTAATACAAAGAACAATACCCAATCTCCGATATCATGCTTTAAGATTATAACAATCCTTCAGAGGACTACACTGCTAACCAAACACGAAGAGAGACAGATATTTTTTAATACAAAGGACAATACCCATCTCTGATATCATGTCATAAGAATATGAGATAACAAAATAATTGGGCTATATTATAATTGCAGAAAATTTCACCTGCGTGCTCTATTATTGCTCTGGCAATTGCACAGTTCTCTGAGTTCATTTCTACCGAAACCAGCTTGCTGCCAGGCTTTGTCATCTTTGAAGCAATTCTAATGGCAGAATACCCACAGTAAGTTCCGATCTCTAAGGCCACTTTGGGATTAAATCCCTGCACTGCAGCATCCAAAATAGAACCCTTCTCCTCCCCTAAAATTGGCAGCCAAGTATGGCTAGTAAAATTGACAA
The DNA here is from genome assembly GCA_009831015.1 of Picea engelmannii. Lineage (NCBI taxonomy): Eukaryota > Viridiplantae > Streptophyta > Pinopsida > Pinales > Pinaceae > Picea > Picea engelmannii. Next base: position 561,626 of record ML784474.1, read on the forward strand.
TAGCTCTCAGCACAGACTCTGCATTTCCCCTCTCTGCAGTTTGCAGGACATGGTTTAGCAGGGCGTGCTCTCTGCAATCAGGGGAATTGCCAGTCAGCCTTGCTTTCTTGTTATAGAAAAATATGAAATAAGAAAATACCTTTGACAGAAGGTACCCTGCCATGGTTTTGAATCTATTGACTAACAGGACAGAGATGGGTAATGTATTTATAAATTTCAATCGAGTGCAATGTACGAAAGGAAGGAATATGATTCAAAACTTGTGGATGTTATATATGCGTTTGTTGGGAGTACGAGGATGGGTATTTTCAGACTACCTTTGGAGTATTTGAAATGATCTTTTGGGAATTTCAAAAGTCAGCAAATTCAAGTGAAATTTTATGTTGAAAACGTAGATATCTAATTAACATGAAATTAAATTTATTATGATTAAATTGGTTAAAATTATTAAAGAGTTAGGTATCTTTTTTATTAAGAAAATTATTGGAGAAAATTTTTGAATAATATTTTTTCATGTTTCATTAATGATAAATTAGATAAACCATGATTTTAATTATTAAATCTAATTCAATAAAAATATCAAATAAAACCCAACTAACTTTACCATCGATCTTGATTATAAAACCTAACTCCATAAAAATATCAAATCAAACATAAGCCCCTACGCCCCACACACATATATATATATATATAAACTGAGTGCAAACAAACTTTACAATATATCTCACCGAGAATAGACCCAAAACCCCTTAAACAGCTATACATATTTATCTAATAATGTTTTGTCATTTTATTCAACTTAATTTTGTACTTCAATTCCAAGGCAAGTTTATTCTCCCAAGATACATTCCTTCCTTCCTATATGTGGAGTCTTGGAGAGCTGTAAACCTCATGTCATCAACACGCATTCTCATGGAGTCAAATAGAGATCTAATCTCCTTTATCACATATTCTCATCAGCTCAAATCAGGTATCATAACATTTTTAAAAATATATTCTTATTTTTATTTGATAGGGAGGTATGAATCCATCTTATGGTATATATTAAACATGTGTTTCCACACTAAGAATAGCTTTACCATGGGTTCACAAACTACTTTCCTTCATTTATGTGAAGGATGATCTTTTTTTATTCTATTCATATAAATCAAATCAGAACACATCAAAGAATATATCAAATCACATCAAATAATATATGAACCTCCATAGTACACTAGGTGAGACATAGAGTACCTTTTTTAAAATCATGGGTATTGATGTTGTCCTCTGTTTTGTTATTTTGTATATTATTATTTATAATTTTTGTTTGCTAAAAACGTTAAGGTGATATGTCTCTTTTTTCGGATGAAATTTTTTCTCTATTATATTTAAAAATATAATGTGTTCTCACATCCAATACAATAAAAATATAATGTGTTCTCACATCCAATACATCAGTGAAGGAATATCGCGATCACGTCAAATCTTTGGCCAGACAATTGGACAACAAAAGCCAATTTAGTTGGCAAGAGATCAATATGTTAAGAAGAGATGAAAATGGAATAGTTACAACAGAACTATATGAAAGGGGAATAAAATGTTTTGCAAAATAGACAATATAAGGAGCTGCAAAGTTTTTGAGAAATGATGGAGGATATGCAAAAATCCGTTGACAAAATGAGCCTCTAATCCTAAAACATTTTGATAGCAAGCATAGGTCCCTCATGACCATCCAACTAATGGTTATAATAGAGCAATCTTGCTAGTCTCTATAATGCTGACTTTGATAGAAGGTCTGCTTCCTTGTTGTATTCTCGAGAGGAATGAGAGAATGACAGTTTCTTGAAATGGCGCTTGAGAATTATGATTCTATCTTTCCAAGCCATGAGTGTACTGGATTGAAGTTTTCCTTGATTGAGAATAAGAGAAAGTGAGTTTTTCTTTTTTATACTGTGTAGACATTCTTGTGTGGTGCCTATAGCATCAAGAATTTGACGACCCTTTAAAAAAACAAGTTATTCGGCGGACAATGATAGTGAGAGAATAAGTTTGATTCTGATTGCAATTATCTTTGAAATGAGCTTATAGCACAGATTGCAAAGGACAATCGGTCTATAGTCTCCAAAGGTTGCTGGATGATTTTATTTTGGAATAAGGGTAAAAAATGTGGAGTTTATCGCCCCAATCACTTTACCATGTTGTCTCGAGCCTTCAACAAGTTCCAGAAGATCTGTCCCCACCAAATTGAAAAAGTGCAAATAGAATTCCACGGTCCAGCTGTTGAGACCAAGGATTTTGTCCAATGTGAAGGATTTTAAAGCGTTATGAATTTCTTGTAGAGTGCAGGGGCTGTCTAGGAGTGTGGAGTCCTCAAAAGTGACCGAGCGGGGGAATAACTGAGCCACATCAACCTGGTCCTGCAGAGTGGAAAGTGGTTTTGCATCATAGAAAGTTTTAAAGAAGCAAGTGGCTGCATCTTTAATAGCTTACTGTCCACTGTGTGTAGTCCCTGAGCCATCCAAGGTTTCCCAAATGTGCTTATTGTTCCTAGAGTTGCTTGCAAATCTGTGGAAGAATTTTTTATTCAGGTCACCGCATTTAATCCACTTTAGTCTACACCTTGGCCTCCAAAGGACTTCATCTGCAAGTAATAACTTAATCCTCTCTATTTCATAATCATGTAATTGTTGTTGTCTGCTCCCAAAAGGCCCATCCTAGATATCATTGAGATGTATGTCATTTATTCTAACCTCCAGCTCCTATAAACGATGGACAGCGGATTGCCTGTGCTGCTTGGCCCAAATTGTTATTTGTGATTTAAGCAGCTTTAGCTTCCAGGAAAAGCGTTGTTGGATTCCCGATTCACTCAGGAATTTGGGGTCGTTCCACATTGCATAAACAATAGCAGTGAAACCATCATCGGCTAGCCAACACGCATTTAATTTGAAGGGAGGGGAGATACGTACAACATATGTGCCAAATTGTAGAAGAGTCAGTGTGTGATCTGATAAAAACGGAGAGTTCACCCATGTCCTGATCCTGTCATCCAATGAAAGAAGATTTTCTGAAATATAGAAACGATTGAAACGCTTGGAAATGGATGTCGATCCCATTCTTCCGTTACGCCATGTTGGAGCCAAGAGTTCCGGTTGAATGTCTATCAAATCGTGAGCCAGAAAGAGGGTGTTCAGATAATCTACCAATGGGTCCTTGGCAGCGGAGTTTCCCCAAATTTCACCCGAGCTAGTTGTGAAATTTAAATCATCGGCGATTATTAAATTTTGGAGGTCAAGGAGACCGCATGACACCACTCTTTCCCAAAAATTTTTCCTATGGAGGCAAGTGCCGTATGTATTGAGGAGGTTTATATTAAACAACAGATGCATAACCAAACTGAATAAGTGAGCAGAGCTCACTTGATTAATTATTGAAGCCAATCAATTACATTTATATAGCACAAAGGTGCTCACAACAACCTTGAACTGAACTCCTACAAAGGTGGATCTGAAACCACCAACAAACCCTAACTCTGAAAGACACACAACAACTTAGTTGCGCAGATATTAATTTCTACATTATTCCAACACTCCCCCTTAATGGAGAAATGGATTTTCTACCACACCTAGCAACTCTCCGCAAATTTGAAATTTTTGTCTTTTCAAGAGGCTTAGTGAAAATATCCGCCATATTTTCATCTGTGTTACAATAGATTAAATCAATCTCTTTTGACTGTATCTTTTCTCGGACAAAATGATGTTGGATTTCAATATGCTTAGTTATGGCATGATACATAGGGTTATTAGCAAGTTTGATTGAACTTTGATTATCACAATTGATAACTGTGGGTGCTTTTTTTTCTTCTCCCATGTCTTCAAGAATTCTCCTCATCCAGACAGCTTCACATGTAGTACTGCACAAGGCTTTGTACTCGGCTTCAATTGTAGACAAAGAAACAGTTGGTTGTTTCTTATTGCTCCATGATACGACCCCTAAACCAATTCTAAAGGCATAACCTGTGGTTGACTTTCTGTCACTAAGATTTTTAGCCCAGTCAGAATCAGAATAACCTGCCAACTCAACATCAAATTCATCAGTATATTTAATACCAAAATCAATAGTTCCTTTCAAATAATGAAGGACTCTTTTTGTTGCTTTCCAGTGACTCTCATGAGGTTTAGCCATGAACTGACTAAGGATGCTGACTGAGTAGGCAATATCTGGCCTGGTTGTGGTGAGATAATTCAGACTTCCCACCAGTTGTCGATACAAAGTTCCATCCACTTCCTTGGTCTCATCATCACTACAGAGCTTAACATTCTGTTCTAATGGAGTAGACATCACCTTGCATTCATTCATATCAAATCTCTGGAGCAATTCCCTGGTATATTTGCTTTGTGTAACCAGTGTCACACCATCTTCTTTCCATACTTCAAGACCCAGACAATAATGTAGTTCTCCTAGATCCTTCATTTCAAAAACTTGTGATAACTACTTTTTGATTTCATCAATTAGCTCAGAAGCATTTCTTGTCATGATTAGATCATCAACATAGAGAGAAATCAAAGCAATATGTTCTTTTTCATCTTTCTTGATATAGAGATTTTGATCATTCTTACTCTTCACAAATCCTTTTTGCAGAAAGAAATTGTCTATCTTTTCATATCATGACCTAGGTGCCTGTTTTAATCCATATAGAGCCTTTTTCAATTTGCAGACCAAATGTTCCTGTCCTGTTTAACAAATCCTTTAGGTTGTACAAGATATACTTCCTCCTTTAATTCTCCATTCAAAAAAGGAGACTTAACATCTAACTGATGTAGGTTCCATTTATGTTTTGTAGCTAATGAAATCATCAATCTAATGGTGTTTAACTTAGCTACAGGTGCAAAAGTATCTACATAATCAATTCCCTCTTTTTGTGAATACCCTTTTGCAACCAATCTTGCTTTATATTTATCTATACTACCATCAGCATTAAATTTGGACTTAAACAACCATTTGCATCCAATTGGAACTTTGTTTTCAGGCAACTCTGTTAATTCCCATGTTTCATTCTTCATTATTGAATCATATTCTTCTTTCATTACATCCTTCCAAACTTTATGTTTTTTAGCTTGTTTATAATTTGTAGGTTCTATAGTGTTCATTACTTGAGTCATCAAAGCATAATCTTTGTACCTGATAGGTGCATGAATCTGACAAGATGTCCTCCTTGGAGTCTTGGTACTAGCATCTCTTCTTCTACTTTGAGGTGTAGTTCTTTCAACCTTTTCTTGATCCTGAACCTGTACCTATTCCTGTTCCTTCTCTTGATCCTCTTTCTGTACATGTATTACATGTGCATCTTCTACAATATAGTCATGAGGAATGTGCCATTCACTATGACTATCTACTTTACGACCTGTATCTTTATGGAATAATACATCTCTGCTTGGAAATACTTTATGCATGTTAGGATCAAACATCTTATATGCTTTATGCTCATCATAGTAACCAAGAAAAATACACTTGATGGGTTTTGCATCAAACTTTCTCCTATCCACTTTGGGAATGTGAGCAAAAGCTTTACTTCCAAATATTCTCAGATGATTCACAATAGGCTTATAACCATAAAAAGCTTCAAATGGAGTTTTATGATCTAAGCTTTTAGTAGGACTTCTATTTTTCAGATAAACAACAGTTCTA
>ML784474.1:570684-612037 GCA_009831015.1 Picea engelmannii
CAATGAATTAATAAGATAATGTGAAACAAAATGGGGCTTATTCTCTTCAAGTCTATGTGCCCTAATCATATACTTTCAAGGAAATGAAAGAGAAAGAAGAGACAACACAACCTAATTACCCCTTGATACAATGTAAGAAATAAACAAGTAAACATTAAATCAATTAACCCCTTTACATATGTTGGACAAGAAAACATGAAATGCCATGGGGTTTATTAACTGTCCTAATGGAGCCAAATATCTTAACTAGTTTCTAAAAAGAAGACAACTAAAATATCAATGCAAATGGAAAGGTACTTGGACCAGGGAAAGGAAACATGTAATAGGTAGTTATCAAAGGGAATAAAACTTACTTAACATACTTGGATATTCCCAATCCTTCAATTAGGGAAATTTGAGGTCCAAAATGGGTCTTCTAAGGAAAATAATAAAGTAATAGTTAAAATAATAAAATAAGAGCTATGGTTTTTCAAAGGGAAAGAAATAAACTATTTGTTTTAATCATATTTTTGACTTATCTCCTTATAGGTTTACTCAAATTTTAAGTGTAGGAACTTGTTGGATGCATAATTAAAATCCACATCCAAAGAGCACCCACTCGACATACTTTTGATAGACACTAAGTGAGATAAAGTGGAAATACATGGGGAAAAACGTGTTTCTTTTGGATGCATAATTAAATTATACATCCAATGAGCACCCACTTTGTATACTTTTGATAGGCCCAAAGTGAGATAAAATTTTGATAGAAACACATTTTTTCATGTATTTCCATTTTATCTCATTGTGGGCCTATCAAAAGTCTGCAGAGCAGGTGCTTGTTGGATGTGGAATTTAATTCCACATACAATGAGTGCCTACACGTGAAATTTGAGTAAACCTATAAAAACACATTTTTTCGATGTATTTCCAGTTTATCTCATTGTGGGTCTATCAAAAATGTGTAGAGTGGGTTACAGTTGGATGAGGAATTTTATTCCACATCCAATGAGTGCCTACACATGAAATTTGAGTAAACCTATAAGGCAATAAGTAAAAAATGTAAAAAAATAGTTTTCTTCCTTTCCCTTCGAAAATATTTACCCTTAATATGGTTGACATCAACATATTGAATCTGTTGGTCCTTTAAAAGTTGATTTTGATAAAACATTTTTTTATTTTGAGGCCCATTTTTTACCTCAAAATTCCCCCAATAAGCTACAAAATAGAATTGGATACTATATCTTCCACTATATTTAATAAAATAAAACACATAAGAAATTAATCATATATAAAATATCAAAACCATAAGATGTAAGTATGATGACCCAAGTGCCCTTAGTTAGAAGGCACCTCTCTCATTCATAGTTGTTTTGGAATGTTTCTTGGGGTTGTGATGTTGGTATACCAACCTACAGAGATGGGACAAAGCCGATGATTCCCTAGAGAAACCAATTGATCTAGTAAGGTAGAGACCAATCCAATGAAGTGGAGAACCTATTGAGGAAGTCTTATATATGTGGAGGGATAAATGAGACACCATATACAAGTAGTCCAAGAGCATGAGAAGTGGGAAAAAGAGAGATAGATCAAATGTTTGGTGTCAATTCAATGAAGTATCAATGTATAAGAGAGTGAAAAAGAAGACTTATAAGAACCTCTCATAAGGAGCTAATAGGAGAATTAAATAGATTTGGGAATTCCATGGAGGGAATATGTGAAGATTGTGTGGTTAAGGTGGCTTTTCCATTCAAAGTCATGTAAGAGTTTTGACAAAGGAATCGAGGGTTCTACAAGCGTATTGCAAGTAATTTTGGGAAAAGACCCTCATTGATTCACCATCATTGATGACATGTGCAATTTGGTATGGAAATTATATGGTTCACACTATGCACAAAAATTGAGAAGGGTTAATAAGAGATTGATCAAGTGGAACCCATGAAAAGCATGCCTAAATATATGTGGGGATATTAAGGACCCAAAATGAGGCATTTCCAATTAACTAGAGACCAAATCAAAGGAATGGTGCCCAAGACTAGCCAATCACTTGAAATATATCCCCAAGTAAGAACCCAAAGGGTCTAGAAATGCCAAACATGAAATAAAAGTTAAAATATGCAAGGGTACAAAGGCAAGGGGGGGCTATGGCTATCATAGTGCTAGACATCAAGTGGAAGAACCAAAATTACACATCTAGACTATGATAAAGTGATTAAAGGGAAGGGATTGTAATGTAAATGAGTTTTTGTAAGGACAAGTGGAAGGTCCTATGTCATCCATGGACTAGTTGTGTATGGGAAATGCATGATGGAGTATTCTCCTTGCTCACATGCAATGAAGTATGTGTATGAATACTATGAAGTGTGAAATCCATGCATTGCATATTCTCCAATGGTAGAAGCATTCATACATGAAAATGAATAGGATAAAGTTGATATGAAGGTGAATTGAAGGAAAGGAAGTGAAAGAAGATGAAGAAAACAAAATGGAAACAATAAGAAAATCAATGATCCATGAAAGGGTAAATTTAACCCATTGAAAGTATAGGATATCATAACCCCCCAACGTAAGGAGGGAATTCTCTCATGTGATAAGGCTTGTCCTAGTAACCATCATGGAGGTCCTCATGCCCCTATAACAATGAAAATTGGAACTACAATTGATATTTGTGGGAATAATATTTAACAATAAGAAGAAAAAAGAAAAGAAACATACAAACAATAATGCATGGCAAGAAAGAGATAATAGGAGGAGGGAAGATAAGAAACAAATCTTATAACCACTATGAAGGAAAGAAACAATTAGATTATGAAAGTAAAAGTATGAAACTAAAAAGGAGAAAGTTGAGAAAATGATACCTACACTTTTGTAATCATTGACTTTGCAATGTGAGAGTTGTTGCAACATGTTAGGAGAGAAAGAGAGCCCACTTGATCATGATACATGATTTTTGTGAGCCATGTAAAGGTAAATGCCAAAAATGAAAGAGAAGAAACAAAATCATAATACTTGCACTTACCTTAGTGTTGACAGTGATGTATGAAATCCCATTGAGGCATTCTTTAAATGATGTACTTGAAGGAATAAAGAAACAATTCAAACTTAGTCATGTTGCTACAAAAATATTTAGAGGATTTCCTTCAGTTGAGCAAGAGAGATACCCACTCCTTGGGAAGAAAGGGACTCCAAGTTCGCATTTAGGAGCGGAACAAAATGAAGCTACATATTTATAATATTAACACAGAGACACAATGAAATTGACTTCTATTAAATAAGAAATATGCTGAAAAACTATAAAATGCAGACTGAAAACAAGCTTGCTAGAATGGTGGCAACTTATCTCTGAAAAGAGATGTGACGACTATGCTCATTCGCAAGAACATGAGTACCATGAGGCTCTGAAGGCATTTTTTAAATAAACATGAATTCCAAAACCCTCGACATCCAAAAACCTAACCCTAGGATATGAAGCACCAAAAGTCACGTGGGCCCTGTTGGGGTAATTTAGTACCTCAACTTTCTGGGATCGTAACTTTTTCATACAATCTCCGTTTAGGGAGCACAATAGATCTTTGGAAAGGTATTGACGAGGAACTTCATTTAGGGGGCTCAATCAGAGCCTTCGCTTATCTTTGAGGTGCCCGATCATGAAAAAACATCGTTTGGGCCCTTAAAATGGCCCTGAAAGTTTGGGACCTGAAAAACTGCTAAAAATGGTAAGTTGCTAAAAAACTATTTTGAACCAGTTGGAAAAGGTGGGTGGCCACTGAGATCCTCTTGGATCATTGGTAATCCATTTTGATTTATGGAATGCACCTATAATTTTTATGAGACTCATGAATGATGTGATACGCTCCTTCATTGACTCTTTTGTAATAGTATATCTAGATGGCATACTCATCTTTAGCAACACATGGAAATAACACTTCTCACATGTGATGCAGGTACTTGAGACCTTAAAGAAGAAGCAAATAATCACCAACTTGCAAAAATGTGAATTTGGGAAGATGTCCTTGATTTATCTTGAACACATGATCGAAGGAGGAGACCTGAGAGTGGATCTGAAGAAGATTGCAACCATCACACAATGGCCTATTCCCACCAGCGTGACAAAAGGCAGGAGTTTCATGGGACAAACCCATTATTTGAGGAAATTCATCATAAATGAGCAACCCAATTTGTTATGCATTGTTGAATGGTTGTGTATTGTGTATTTCATCATAACTTCTTGTTTGCGACACTTATTAGGGGTTGACTTGTAACTTTTTGTTCTTAGCTCTGGGGCTTCTTCATTTGCTTTTGAGACTTCATCTTTAAGAGGGAAAATATCCTCAACTGTGAGGAAACACGTGACGTACCACCTACCGTTGGAAACTATGTGACAAGGAATATCAATGTATGGATTTTTTACATGCATTTGCAATGTCCCTCGTGGTCTTCTTCTTAAATCAACTTTGGGCTCCATGATGACACCATCAAGGATTCTTAACTACTTAACGACTTAACCATATTTCTAGGGATTCTTGTAGAATTATTCAAAGCATTTCCCCATGAGGGCCATGCTTAGAGATACACCATAAGGGGACCACTTGGGATACTTCTCCAAATACACCCATCTCTTGGACTTTTTCTAGGTTTGACATCAATGACAACTAACTTTCCAACAATATTAAGAATGGTCTTATTTTTTATTGTTTTTAGTCCTAAAATTTCATGTAGTTTTGGTCACTTATCAACCATGTTACAACAGAAATGGTGGAAATGGTTATATATATCCATTCCAAGCGTATATACAATTATGAGCTTTCCAATGAGGTATCACATTAAGAAATCCATGTTGTTTATGAAAGTTATGGTCCTGAGAATGTGATGTTCCAACTTATCTTTCCATGACAAACATTTATTTTTCAACCTAAATTCTTAGGTTTAGGGTTTTCTATTTTAGGGTTTTGCACTATAGGGTTTCTACCTCATATTGTAATAATATTATTTTTCCTCCTTCTGGTTTGATATTTTTCTACACACACACACAAGGCCTTGTGTGTGTGTGTTCCCTTTAGGTGTATTTTTAGATATATGCCTCCACTTTTTGTCACTTTCAACCAAACAAGTGAAAAACAATGCTATTTAATTTATATTGGACATAATATAGTATGTTGGTCATCTTCTTCCAATGTATATAACAATTGAGGTACACTATAAGAAATCAAGTTTTGTAATTTTTATTGTACATGTGTTTAACTAACATGAAGCGAGAGGTTATGAACCCCTTGTTTGTGGTACACGGATCCCTCCATCCATCCCACAAACAAGGGGGTCTCATAGATCAAATTTTACCCCCTTATTTTTTTGGAAATTGATCCCTGTGTGCATCCCACAAACAAAGGGGTCTCATGTATCAAATTTGAACAAGAGGGTCTCATACCTCAAATTTGATGTATGAGACCTTTTATTTGTGTGGTATGGTCTCAAAAAGCATGGATGACACATCTATGCATATTGCAAAAATGAATTCAACATGAAAAATATTAATTAACATGATAAATCATGCTAGAATGACTATACTACTAGAATTAAATTATATATAAGTGATAAATATTACTAATTTATATTCACATAGTGGTAGACTAGTCATACATGTTAAGCATAGGATAATTGTGAGTGGGGTGTCCTAAAGCAGCACAAAATGATTAAGAATGGTTAGTTTGAGGGTGAATTCCCTTATATTGTAGTGGTTGGGATAGGTTAAGAGTGAGCACATAGGTTCCCCTAACATTATTGCTATATTTGATATTCCCTTTATTATTTTGTGCACAAGGCTTAGAATTATATTTTGGATTTGGGGGTGTATCTTGATTACTAGAGGGTCATCGCCAAAGGATAATTTAGAGAAACAAACAATAGTATTGGTGCTACAATGGAAGTAGTGGGGTTTGGAAGAGAAAGGAACCAAACTAGTGATCCAATAGTTAACCCGGGGAGGATGAGGGTAGTCATGATATGAGTGCCAACTACTCCAACGGGTGGAAATACAAAGGAATCTTATTGGATAAGATTATCAAAAAGGGCATACCCACTAGTGGATGGGGCCATGTAACCCTTTGACATTGATGATGGTGTAGAGGGAATTAAGGGATACTTCAAGTGATGCATCTTGAATTCATAATCAAGAGATTGTGTCTTGGATGGGAGGAATAGTGACCCAAAAAGGAGGGGATTGTATGCATGGGAGATGATTCCAGATGATTAAATTATAGATGAATGTCATGATAATCCCCAATTAAAGAGGAGTTCTTCAAAATACTAGGGCCCAACTCAACATACGATGAGAGTGGAATGAAAGATCCATGGGTGGTTAAGAAATTGTCTACATTCAAAGGTGGAGTGGGTTTGTAATATGTAAGTTGGTTTAGGGTGACAACATTTATTTCATGGGGGAAGACTGTGGTGTGGAAGAATTGGAAATCCATTTCCTTCATGGCATACATATGACTACACCTGAGAATGATATTGTAATAAAGATGAGTGTCCATGAATTCTATTTCAATTAAGAAAGTTTTTTTGTGAGTTGAATAGGAACATTTTGAAAAATCCCTTACAACTAGAAAGGGAATCCGTTGTAGGCGCAATTAAGGATGATAGTAGATGGGATCAAATTGGGAAATCCTAATTGCTTCTAGACCATAATGGACTTGACATAGGTAGAGTCACCTTCAACTACAATGTAACGATGGACAATGAGGTTTTTTACCAAAATTATGATTTTGAATGGAACATATAGATGAAGCCTAGGATCTTCTTTGTCCAAGTCAAATATTATCAATAGAGGATCATAGTGATTGATAGTTCCAATAGAAAACAATAAATCCTTTTGTTAGAAAGGGAAATCTTGAATGACCTCTAATGATAACATGGTGGTAGTTGACTAGGTTAAGTCATCAATGATATTATAATTATTTGTCACCATTGCATGAGGGTTATGTGCAATTTGAGTTGAACTTAAATTGGGCATGGATAGTGTGGGGTTGACATTAGCTCATAATATTTACAAGAGGCTGGTATAAGATGGTTTCACATTGCCCAAACTAGTAGGTTTAGGTTTGGGAATTCCATATGCACGAGTTTGTATTTGAAGGTGTATGTCACTAGAGTTCATGTAGATGGTTTGGTAAGTAGAGTCTCTAGTTGAAGAAGAGGACGTGCATGCATCCTAGGTGGTGGTGACTAAGTTCAATAAGGGAAACATGTTACACAATAATATTGATTATGGGGGGTTAACATTCCCATTGGGGGGTTTATGTTACCCTATAAACCTTTTAGGCATTGAAGCTTAGGGAACTCATGATAGTGATGGGAGTAAGGACCACATGTTCCATAAATAATGTAGGGATGGTTCATTAAGCTCAATGTTTTTTCCCTTCTTGGGTGGTTCCATACTATTTTTTTCATTTGGATTGTAGCTTTTATTATTGTTGATGCCAATTATTATCTTAATTTTATTGGTTTCCCCATTGTGTAGGGTTTTATTTATCACTTTAGTGATTATTGTTATTTTTCTTTCCCTTCTTCTTATTTCCCTTGATTTATTGTTTGTTTGGTGGGTAAGGAGGTTATTTGTTGTGTAAAAGAATGCCTTGGCTCGGAAGGAGAAGGTAGGAATAAATTGATATTAGCTGATCGAAAGAAGGATACTAAAGAAAATTGTCCTTTTGGACGACCAAACAATGGGTAGTATTGGTTCACGCTTGGGAAAGGGCACGGGGAGTGGATTCCACAAGAGGAAGAATATCCATTATGAAAGGTACTAGTCCCAATGTAAGATGCTATTACATTGTGATAGGAGGGTTAAGATCCTCCATAAAGAGGGTTAGGTATTACATAGGGTAAAAAGGGTCCCCTATAGGATGGACTATCCTCTCATATAGTTATTTCCATAATAGATAAAACCAATTGATAAAGATATATTACCAAACTAGTTGGTGGCATGGGAAGGCAAACCAATTATATTGTCAACTACATGACATGCCCCCGATGTTTGGGGTTCATGAGAAGGGTATTGGGGGATTTATAGAATAATGTTATATAAATACCATGAATAGGCATCAAGAAGATCAACGTGTTTAATCACATCCTCTTTAGTCTTCAACATCGTGATTCTCTCATCTTTGGAAATGGATGAATAGAGTGTTTTTAGAAACAAATCCAAAAGAAGGGGATGTTTTAGGTCAATCTTTCATAGGCTACATCATCAATGCCATTCATATATTTTTTCCATTATGTCAATGTAAGTATTTTGGAAACAAGTGGAATAAATTTCGATGCTTGTGTCATGGTGGAGACACCACCCCCAATGGGGATATTGTTGCTATGAATTCCCCTACAAATAGAGACACCATCCCCAATGTGGATACCACCACTATTGTGGAAACCATCACCAAGTGTCAAGTCTCCTATATGGTATCCTTTAGCCTAGAATAACGTCCCTTTTCATTTATCTTTGATCCATCAAATCACCTACTTATTATCAAACTAGTTATCTTATTAATAAACTAGCTCATATATATTATGGATTATATTTTGGTTATTTCTCCTCTATGATTATGGTCAAAAGTGTGTTTGGTTTGTTTTCATCTAGTTATAAATCATGTGCTAAAGGTGTGATGTGAGTGCAGGGTATCTTTTATAAAACATTTGAATAAGTTCCAGTGTTGATATGGTTGAAGGGAAGAACATTTTGGACATGGCTTTGAAGAATATACAAACACCCAAATCTCTAATGGATCTTTGAGGCATCATCAACATTTCAATTAATTTCTGGAATATGGGTAAAACAATTTTAAAACTAGAGCAACCATGTACATGTATGGGTAAAACAATTTTAAAACTAGAGCAACCATGTACATGTTTAGTGATGATTCTGGAGCAACCATATACTTGTTTAGAAAGGATCTTGAAGCAACCATATACTTGTTTAGTGAGGATTCTGGGTGCTAGTTAGGGCACATGTAAAAGGAATCTTAACTTCTATTTGTTGATTGCAAACCATGAAAATATGAGAATAGTATGGGCACATTATCTAGCTGGTGCCATGGTTAAACAAGGCCAAAATTCACCCCTACGATGAGAAAAAGTGGTGGATCGAGCTCCTCTTCTCAACAAACAAGATTTGGCACAAAGGAATACATATTATTGCATTTGTTAGTAGTTATTTGTTTGTTACTTGTTTTCCAAACTGTGCATAAGCTAGACTTATGTATTATAGTGTGATTTAGCTTCATGGGGAGCGAACCAAGAGGAATGATATTGTGCTAGAGATATAACACTATAAATACTCATTTCCTTTTTAATGAAGAAGAACTGGTTTATGTTAGATCGCATTTGAAGTCTGTAGCATTTTATTTTGAAAGATTGTGAGGCAGATGGAACTCAAAGTAAGGGCCCACTCCAGAGGTACCACACTACCAATTATTTATAAGTTTATAATTTGTATCTCTTTTCTTATTACTGTGTTGTAGGTATATAAGTATTATTGTGTTAGAGGATTGCATTTTTCATCGTTTCGTAATCATTCACTATATTTCACATTGAATAGATTAATTTCATTTATATTCTATGTGGTAGTGTGATTACAAATATATTTGTTTTTCATTTCATGCTAATTTTTAATACATTGAAGCCTAAATTATAGAGCTGCATAAAGTATATGTATTTGTTGTTTATATATTTTGAATCCAAGTGGTAGCCCTACATTAGGCTTGGAGTTATAATTCTTAGTTTTATTTTTAGAAATAAATTTTATTCTTCAATTAATATTTATCACTAGTTATCATTGTTTCCAGAATGTGGATTATGAGTTAGTATCAACACCTTTTCCACCAGTCAATAAAAGTACCTTTATCTTGCACAAACAATGTGAGTGTCTCATAAGAATAGTAAGTAACCCTTGTTGATAAGTTAAATGACTAAATGTTCCTAGCTTAAAATAAATCCATATAGAAACACTTATCATTTTGGCGTCGTTTCCAGGCAGGCACTAAAGGATATAGGAAACATGTTTTATATTCTTCATAGGGACAAGAACACTATGGTGGAAGTAGCCCAGGGGATTGCTTATTAATCCTTTATCAACCACCATCCATGTGTTGTGTTTTTAGTTCATTTTAGGATGCATGACTAGAGGATCTAGAAACCCTCACAGATGTGGTGCAGTAGGGGCCACTCGCAAAACTAACACCCAGGAAAGTAAAACTGGAGGACGAGGCAAACCTTAAGGTTTCTCTATACCCCAACCTAGAACTCCAATTGAGAAAATAACATCCAACATCCATGATATCCCCTCTAGGGTTGAGTCTACAACTAACACATTCATAGGCTCCTTCGCTTATGAATCCCCAAACCCTGAAAATCAAGGCTTTCCTGAGAATACCGTTAAAGAGCCTAATCACTCTATTAAATCAAACAATTCCTTGGTATTATGGAAAAACAAGTTTCTCAGCATGGGAAAAAAAGTAGAAGCCTCGAAATAGAAAGAACCAATTAGCTTCGACTTTCCTATCCATGAATCCGATGGCCAAGTTCAGATGAAAAACATTCCACCTTCTTCCTTACCCAACTTCCATGGCTTGCCTAGTGAGTATCCAAATACTTCCCTCTTTGAATTCGATGTCCTTCGCTAGAGTTATGATTATTCCTTTGATGCCCAAAAGCTAAAATTATTCCCAACCACCTTAAAAGAATCAACACTTCGCTAGTTTATGGGGCTTGGGGGAAAATCTATTAGAACGTGGGACAAAATGACAAAAAAGTTATTAAAGAAGTACTAGTATTATTGTATGGTGAGGGATATCAGGGAGGAAATTTTCAAGAGAAAACAAAGGGACGAGGAGATCTTAGAGGACTACGTTGAGAGATTTCAATATAACTTGCAGAGAACAAAACAAAATGCCTTACACCCTGAAAATATACGCATTATTCTCCTTCGAGGAATTAGAGATGATTGTCTAGACATACTAAATCTTATGGTGGCTAAATATATCTCCGAGTTGACATACGAAAAAGTATTTGAACTATGTAGGAACTATTCACAAGGCACTACCAAATATGGGAGAGGCCTTAGAGACATTTTCTTAAAGGTTACAAAGTCATATAGTGGAGGGGGGGTGACTAAAGCTAAGATAAGGGGTTTGTTGGACAATTTAAAAACTGACATTATTTTTTCACTCAACTACTAGTTAGATATCCTTTATGCTAAGAGGAAGAAAGAGGAGGCTAATATAGCATTAGCCATGTTTTACTCTAAATGCTAGAAGAAGCATTATTTGTGGGAATTCCCTCTAGATAGCATAAAAGTATGTGCAATTTGTGAACATAACCATGCTATAAAAATTGTCCCTCCTTACTTGATCTTATGGTAGTATACCTAGGGGGGCCTAACAAAGAATATAAAAAAATATTTTTTGTAGCCTAGAAACTACTATGGCCACCACAACCACCAGGAATTGCACACGAATCATCTCAATACCCCCAATGCTTTATTCCATACCAATATTCACCCCAGAATTGGTATGGCCCCATGCCCTAGCAAGAGTGGCATCCTCAAGCTCAAAACCAACCTTGGCAACATGATTGGAGAGGGTACACATCATTTGGACCACCTCAACAATTTACACTTTAGCCACACCCTTTGACCCACCATTAGCAATAATTGGAATTACCAAATAGTCAACTTCCTCAAAGGCCACCATAAATTCCTTCCCAACCCGTGTCTAATCTGAATAATAAAATAAATCAACCCACCTACAACACTAGTTTATCTCCTTTTCTAAATTATTTTGTATGTTTTGTGGACTATGGCGATATACAACAACTCCCTGAGAAAGTATTTAATATCCAAGCCTCACCTGTCATTCAAGAACATGATGACAAGGAGGAGGAACATGAATTGGAAAAAAATGACTCTCCCCAACCTTACAACCATCCACCTCAGAGATTATAGATCAACAAAATCCTTTTGAACATTTTTTATCCCCACCTTACTTAAAAAGACTAACCATAGATAAACCCCCAATACAAATTGAATTTGATCTCTTATGGGAACTAAGAAATGTATGTGTAAAAATTCCCTTGTTTCAAGAAATCAAGGATGTCCCAATATATGCCAAAGCAATGTGAGAATTGTGTTTAAGAAATCTAGGAAAGAAGAGAAAGACCCCCCAACTGTCCATGTTATAGGGAATCTAGCATACTTGATGTTAGGAAAAATATTGATAGCCAAATATGTAGACCCAAAGATTCTAGTTGTTAACGTCCATATAAACAACACACCCATTCCTAACACTTTGATGGATCTAGGGGATACAATCAATGTGATAACAAAAGAGACTATGCAAAAACTCTAGTTGTCCAACCTTTGACCAATCCCTACTATCCTCCAAGTAGTTGATAGGTTTATTGTTAAGCTAGAAGGTATTGTGGATGACATGATACTCTTAGTTGATTCCTAGAATTATCCTATATATTTCATGATTTTACAACCAAAGGCCAACTTGGGTGGATATCCACTGATATTAAGAAGACCCTGGTTGGCCAAGACCAATGCCTGTATCAGTTGCAATTAAGGAGATATGATGGTATCATATGGAAAATTCCCTAAAAATATCACCCTTTTCCCTCCTTCTAAGCCTTCCCAAGACTCAAAAGCACCTTCCTGGGTGCGAGATAGTGATGATGAAACCATTCAACCCATCTTAAATTTGGAACAAGCATCAGTCTTTGGGGGAAATATTGAAGATGAACTGATCTATAATTTCATAACATACCTAGAGCTCACTTCATTGTACCCTTCCCTAGGGCACATTATGGAAGAGAACCCCCAAAATAATCATTCACCAAAAGAGATGGTAGGACAACTCAATTTAGCAGTTTCAGTTGATTTTTACCCCGACCCTCAAAATACCTCGATTGAAATTCATCTAGGGAAAAATTTAAACATTAACTCTAATCTAGAAACCTCTCAGTAAGAGAAACTCATTAAAATGCTTCAAAAGTAAATTCAAGAATTTTCCTAGAATTATATTGATATGAAGGGAATTCATCCTAGTTTGTGTACCCATCATATATATGTTAAGGATAATTCCTAACCTATCCAAAAGGCCCAATAGAGAATGAATCCATCTTTGAGGGAAATATTAAAATATGAATTACAAAAGTTGTTGGATGTGAACTTCATCTACCCGATCTCTGATAGAAAGTGGGTCTCACCATTGGTAATCATTTCCAAGAAAAAATGGAAATGGTGCATATGTATTGATTACAAAGAACTTAATATAGCTACTCTTAAGGATTATTTTCCCCTACCTTTCATTGATCATGTATTATATACCATGGTAGGTAAAAAATACTTCTCGTTTCTTGACGGATTTAATGGGTACAATCAAATTCAGATTGCCCTTGAAGACTAGGAAAATACTACTTTCACCTGCCCATGGGGAACCTATGCCTACCTAGTATTACCCCTTGGATTATGTAATTCTCTTGCCACTTTCTAAAGGGATGTCCTCAACATTTTTGTGTACCTAATACATGATTGTATTGAAATATACATGGTTGAATTCATGGTGTATGGTGATACCTTTGAAGAAGCTCTGAAAAAGTTAGAAAATATTCTCGTAAGATGCTAAGAGATTAATATCTCCCTAAGTAACAAAAAATGCCAATTGATTCTCATTCAAGTAATTGTGTTAGGTCACCACATATCACCCACATGGATCAGAGTAGATCCTACAAAAATCGAAGTAATCCTCAAGCTCCCAATAGTACCATAAACACAAAAGGAAGTTTGTAGTTTTCTAGGACACACGAGATACTATCCTAGGTTCATAAAAAACTTCACTGAGATAGCATCACCTCTGTTCCAATTGCTTTTGTAAACTGTGGAATTTTCTCGGGATCCACAATGTCAAAAAACCTTTGAGGCTTTGAAGTAAAATCTTTCAATAGTGATGAAAATATCATGTTGGCATTGATGTCAACATGAAGAAAAGAAGTACCATAGTTGAGTATGACATGGAACTGCAGTAAAATATACAAGAATATTTAGTTACATGAACACAGTGGACTATCAGAATACAGGGGATCGCCTACCTGGTCGAGTGCTTTGAAAGAATGAAATTCTTTATTTCAAAATTATAACATTGGCTCCTTGGATGACAGGAACTCTCGACCACTCAAACCGCTAGTCAAGTCGGAAAGGAAATGGGTCAAGTCGAGTCGGATAAGGATGAGTCGGGAAGATGTGAAAAGTTGGGTCAGAGAAAACACAAGTCGACCAAGTCGAAATGACTCAAGTCGAATTTATCCAAGTCGAAATTCATCCAAGTTGAAATTATCCAAGTCAAAATGTTATCGAGGTCGATTTGACCAAGGGATGTTTGTCAGTCAAAAGGGGGAAAGAAATTCGACCAAAGAAGTAGGCCAAGTCGATTTTTTTAGTGACCAATAGCTGGAAAGAATGTTTGAGGACGAATTTACTCACCAACAATGTCAGAAAGAATGCTTTGAAAGAATGAAAGAATGCAAATGAAAGAATAATACAATTTCAATTACTACACTGGTCGAGTCGAGTTATCTTGGTGACTATATGTTCTGTTGAGACAAGATCGTGATGAATAGAATGAATTATGGTGAGTCTCCCTCTTGAATACTTTCTCATGCACTATCATTTCAAGGTGTAGTTGAACTGAAATTTGTTGATGTAGCACCAAGAACCCTTGAGTTAGTCTTATCAACATGGTATTCAATATTTCGTATCAAGTTTTGGTCATCATTTTTTCCAGGCCGAAGTTGGATGACCCTTGAAACCCAAATAATTTCCAGCAGCCACCAATGGTTAAGATCCACTCAAGCAGTCAATTGTTGAATAAATTGTCATTGATGTCAAAGGTTAGTAAGTGATCAAATATATTTCAAAGGTTAGTAAGTTATCAAATATATGTCAAAGGTTAGTAAGTGATTAAATATAAATGTGACCTTGGTATCACTTTAATAAATACAAAAGTAGAAAAGTTAAGTAGAAACAAAGTTTACACAAAAGTGGAAATAAAAGTGGACTAAATATAAATATTAATTTAATAAATAAAAAAATTGAAAAGTTAGGTGGAAGTGGAGTTTACCTAAAAGAGGAGTAAATATGAAAGTAGAATAAAGAAAAAGGTAAAATTGGATTAAATAAAAAAGGTAAAAGTGAAAGTGGAAGGGAAAAAGTGAAAGAGCACATGGTATTTGCAAACCATGGTGGTATTTATCTATGTTAAGGTAAAAAGTGAATTAAATCATGATAGTCAAAATCTATTGATCCAATTGAAAACACGACTAAACGATCTAAAATGCACAATGGTTCATTGGCATTGTATTAATTAAAATAGTATGATTAATATCTTATATTGAAAATACACATACTTATAATGAAGAGGTACATTCTTGTATTGAGGAGGTGCAATTGTTCAGTTGTACATGACCATTGAAAGACTATATAAATGGAAATTTTTGTTGAAAGAGGGAGTGTCTCTGTGCTTGAAATCTGAAGATAAATAATATATTTAGAGGCCAACAAAGTAAATGAAGATACACAACAGAATCCAAAGAAGATAATGAAGATTTGAAGATTGAAGTACTTATCATAAAAAATGAGGTTGGGTGGTGCTAGGGTAGGTTGGAGCCTGCAAAGGATGTTGTAGCTTCCTTCTAGTTGAAGCTAGGAAACCAAGGTGTTACAACATATTTTCAATTATAGCTAAAGAAACTAGGGAGTTGGTGCTTCCCTTCAGTCGGTGCTGGTAAAATCTAGGGGGTTGCAACCTCCTTCTAGTTGCTACTAGTAAAATGGGGAATTCATGTTTCCTTTGAGTTGGATTTCACAAATTAAATGTAATCTTTATTGAAAATAAGAAGAATATTTGTGAAGTTGGGTTTTCCATGTTTAAATTTTGTGTACTGTACCTTTTTGTTGATCATTTGTTTTGATTTCATAAAATTAATAATTAAGTGGTTTTAAATTGTTGAAAAAGGATAATATTGATTCACCACCCCCTCCCAATATTAAACAATATTCCAACAATTGGTATCAAAGTGGGTTCCTTCATCACAGTCTAATCATTGGAAGGAATATTCTAAGAAACCACAATGGATCAACAAGAAGGGATGTCCTCAAACAGAGCTCCACTATTCAAAGGAAATAACTATGCATTCTGGAGTATAAGAATGAGAAGTTACCTAATGGAAATGGGATGTGATGTCTAGCTATCTTTGATAAAGGGTTATGGTGTACTGGAAATTGCTCCTTCAGACACAACTGCAAAGAAACTCTACAATGATAATTCAAGCGTTGTAAAAGTAATTTTGGGTGGATTAACAAATAATGTATTTCTCAAAGTCATGCATTGTAAATCAACAAAAGAGATTTGAAACAAGCTACAAATAATCTATGAAGGAGATTCCAAAGTCAAGAAATCAAAGCTTCAAATAGATATAGGACAATTTGAAAGCTTGGAGATGAAAGAAGAAGAAAAGATTGCAAAATATCTTGTAAGAGTAGATGAAATTGTCAACACAATCAGAGGAATAGGAGAAGAATTAGATGACAAAATAGTAGTTCAAAAGGTACTGATATCACTCCCAATGAGATATGATCCCAAAGTATCTACCTTGGAAGATCGAGAGAATATTGACAAACTCACAATGGATGAACTACATGGGATTATCACAGCTTGTGAAATGCGAACATGACAAGAAAAACCTTCAAAAGGTGAAACAACCTTCAAAGTATCAAAAGGAACTAAAAACCATGAACATGTATCGAATGAAAGAAACTTAGACAAATCCGATGAGGAAAAAACAAACTTCATTAAGAAACATAAGAAAAGATCTGGCAAATATAAAGGGAAGTTACCTTTCAAATGCTTCAACTATGGAAAAATTGGACACCTTTCTTCTAAATGTACTTATCCCAAGGAAAAATATAGTTATGATGAAGAAGCTTACAATAAAAAAGAACATAAAAAGAGTAAATCCCAATACAAAAGGAAATTCTATAAGAAAAAGAAAAACTTTATTCTAAAGAAGACAATAGTTAATCTGACATGAGTGAAGATGACGATACAAATGTTCTATTTATGGGAATATAACTAAAGTTGACACTAATGAAGATAATAATTATGAAAATGAAGAAATTCCATAAGTTGAAGGAGAAGTTGATCTTGAAGGAGAACTCATTAGTGCCCTCGAAGAACTAAGAAGATATAGAAGGAAGAACAAATCATTAAAATAACAATTGTTAGATTATAAGGAAGAAAAATATCAAGATATGAAGAAGTTTAAAAAAGCATCAAGAAAACAAAACAAATTGTTGTTGATTTAAAAAATCGACTACAAGAAGCTAAAATAATTGAAGAAATCTTAAGTAAACGACTTAATGACAAGGAATAAAACTTTGAAAAAATATAGGCTGAAATAGTTCTTCTAAGAAGGACACTTGAAAAGAGAACTAACCTTTCAAAGTTTGAAATTAGTTCTAAAATCTTGGATGACATCCTTAACAGTCAAAGACCATCAAATAAATAAGGCTGGATTGGGTTATGATCACAAGGAAACTAATAAAGGCTTAATATATGAAATACATAAAAATGATAAAAATCCAAAGACTTGTGCAGCTGCACTTCAGAGCTCCTTGAAAAGAGAAAAGAACCAGATAATGATTGACTCTACTAGACAATGATCTACACTGTCTTGAAAAATAAATGAGTACAAAAGAAATACTACTTTAAGAAGAACTCCTCCAAAAAGGTATCAACAACTCTTTATTGGCTACTGTTTTTATTGTCATAATTTTGGGCATAAATCATTAGACTGTAAAGCTTATAAAAAGAACCATCATAAAAGTGTTCAAGGATGTGGCCATAGGAACAACAAGTCTAGTAGCAATCAAAGCAGTAGAAACTATAATTCATTTTCTCGACTACTAGATTAAAACATCGAATGCTACAAATGTAACAATTATGGTCATTGCAAATTATTAGAATCTACCATGAAGACAAATACTTCAAATTTTCTAAAAGAAAAACATAAGAAGATATGGAAATAAAAACAAAAGGAAATAGAATGTAAGGTAGCATTGTATGCCAAAGATAAAAGAAGTCAATGGTATGTCGACAATGGGTGTTCAGAACATATGACATGAGATAAAAAAAAAAATCCTCAACCTGAAAAAGGAGAAGAAAGGAAAGGTTACATTTGGAGATGATGTCTCTGCCAAAACATTTGGTAAGGGGACAATCAGTCTGGGAAATGACCTAACTAAAGCAAAAAATGTCCTATTAGTTGAAAATTTGAAACCTAATCTCCTTAGTGTGAGCCAAACATGTGATCAAGGACACATTCTCATTTTTACTCTAAAAAATGTGAGATTAGAAAAGAAGCCTCCTGAAAATTAGTAGCTATTGCAACAAGGACACCAAACGATTTTTATATCTTAAATGCATAAAAAGAAGAAAAATGTTACATGAGTCAAATAGATGAAAATTGGCTATGGAATAGAAGAATAGGACACACAATTTTTGATAATGTGGTAAAATTAAGTAACAAGGAAGCTTTGAGAGGTATGCTGAAACTTATAAAACCTTCAAACCTTGTTTGTAAGAACTGCCAACATGGGAAGATGACAAAAGTAAGATTCAAGATGAAAGAGTATTCTACCTCAAAACCATTAGAACTTGTTCATACTTACCTATGTGGACCAACAAGAACAAAGAGTATACAAGGATAATATTATTTTATTTTATTCATTGATGACTATACTAGAATGTCTTGGGTGTGTTTTATTAAAGAGAAGAAATAAAAAGCTTTTGAAAAATTTAAAGCTTTCAAAGCACTAGATGAAAATGAGACTAATCTGAAAATCAAGAGTCTCAGGTTGGATAATGGAGAGGAATTTACTTCCAACAAATTCAATGAGTTTTGTGAAACTCATGGAATCAAAAGACACTTTTCTTTTCCAAGGACTCCTCATCAAAATTGAGTTAATGAAAGTAAAAATAGAAATGTTTGAGAGGCAACCAGAACTATGCTAAATGAAGCAAAGCTATCGGATATATATTGGAGAGAAGCAATGTATACAACTATATACATACTTAATAGAGGATATCTTAGAGTTAACTATGACAAAACACTATATACGTTATGGTATGGCAGGCCTACATCTGTTAAGCACTTCAAAGTTTTTGGGACCAAATGCTACATAAAGAGAGATGATGATAACCTTAGGAAAATTTGATCCTAGAACCGATGAAGACATATTTCTTGGTTATTCATCCACCAAAAAGGTCTATAGATGTTATAATCCAAGGCTACACAAGATTGTGGAAAGTGCAAATGTAAAAGTGGATGATCTAAAAACAAAAGGGATCAAATCTCAAGTTAATCCAAAAATTAATTAAAGAATAAGAGATGATGATGAAGAAAGTATAGATATACAAGAGGAATACCCACAACGTGGAGAATAAAAGGAAGAATAAGAATCACAAGAAAACACAGAAGAAGAGTCACCAAGACAAGATACACAAGCACCATCAAGGAGAGTATAAAGAGATCATCCGAAAAGTATAATTCATGGTAATAAAAGTGCTGGAGTTGAAACAAGAAGAAAAATGATGTACAAATTAGAACAATCCTTACTATCCTTAATATAACCCAAAATATTTGTAGAGGTTAGTAAATATGAAGACTGGATCAAAGACATGAATGAAGAGATGGATCAAATAGAGAAAAAATAGACCTAAGAACTTGTCCCAAGACCAAAAAATAAAAATGTGGTAGGGACTAAGTGGATTTTAAAAATAAATTTAATGAAGATGGTCAAGTTATAATAAATAAAGAAAGATTGGTGTGCAAACGGTATGCACAAGTAGAAGGGATTGACTTTGAAGAAACCTTTGCTCCAATTGCAAGAATGGAAGCCATTAGATTATTTCTAGCATACTCATGCTTTAAGAATTTTAAAGTCTATCAGATGGATGTCAAGTCTGCATTTTTGAATGGAGACCTAAATGAAGAATTCTACACATAGCAACCGAAAAAAGAAGAAGTGTATAGATTGAATAAGGAACTCTATGGCCTTAAACAAACACCCAGAGCATTGTATGAAAGACTCGATAAGTACCTTCTGCAAAAAGGATTCAAAAGAGACATTTCTAACAACAATATCTATATTAGAATTGAAAAAGACAGTTTGTTAGTCACAGTGGTGTATGTGGACGACATCATATTTGGATGCAAAAATGATGAATCAAGTCATAAATTTTCTCAAGAAATTTCAAAAGAGTTTGAAATGTCTATGATTGGAGAGATAACTTTCTTCCTTGGAATTAAAATCACTCAGTCACTAAAAGGAATGTTTATTACTTAGTCCAAATACCTGACATAGATACTTAAAAAGTTTGGAATGACTGAAAGTGCACATGTTAGCACTCCAATGACAACCAACTGTAAACTCAACAAGGAGGATGAGTCACCTTCTATAGATTCCACTCTCTACATATATATGGTTGGGAACC
Source organism: Picea engelmannii (assembly GCA_009831015.1). NCBI lineage: Eukaryota > Viridiplantae > Streptophyta > Pinopsida > Pinales > Pinaceae > Picea > Picea engelmannii. The sequence continues at coordinate 591,267 of ML784474.1, forward strand.
TACTATATTTGACTGCATATAGACCTGATATCATGCATGCAGTAGGAATGGTGGAAAGATTTCAATCATCTCCCAAGGAATCACATGTGATGGTTGTCAAGAGAATATTTAGATATCATAAGGGCACATCCGAATTTGGATTATGGTTTCCAAGGAATAAAGGATTTTAACTAATTTCCTACACAAATGTTGATTGTGCTGGTAGTGCGGATGAAAAAAAGAGCACTAGTGGAAACACATATTTCTTAGGGGAATGTCTAGTCTCATGGTCTAGTAGAAAACAATCATCAATTTCACTATCTACAACGAAGGTCGAATATATTACAACTGTTGAATGTTGCACTCAAATATTATGGATGATAAAAACATTGGAGGATATCAAAATTGAATGTAATCAGTCGATAGCTATCTATTGTGACAATACAAGTGCTGTCAACATCTCCAAGAATACATTCATGCATGCAAAGACCAAACATATACCTGTCAAGTATCATTTCTTAAGAGAGAAAATTAGTGAAAAAAAGGTTAGATTGGAGTATGTTGGTTCAAAGGAGAAGATATTAGACATATTAACTAAATCCATTCCTAAAGAAATATTTGAACATCTAAGGAAAAAACTAGGAGAAATCTCCCTACAATAACAAAATGTCATGATGACAGGGGGAGAAAGAAAATAAAAATAAAAAATGACAAGTACTGCCACTCAAAACAAAAGAAGGTTGAGCAACAAACAACTGGTGATGAACCTCATTTTGGTATGAAATTCCTTGACATTGATGTCAAAGGGGGAGAAAATAATGGTAAAATAATTACTCATTGTTATGGGAGCATTTTGTTTTATGATGTGTTGCCATCAATGCTAAAGGGGGAGATTGATGGAAATATCATGTTGGCATTGATGTCAACATGAAGAAAATAAGTACCATAGTTGAGTATGACATGGAATTGCAGTAAAAGATACATGAATACTAAGTTACAGGAACATAGTGGACTACTGGAATACAAGGGATCTCCTACCTGGTCGAGTGCTTTGAAATAATGAAATTCTATGTTTCATAATTATAACTTTGGCTCTTTGGATGACAAAATTTCTCGGCCACTTAAACTGCGAATTGAATCGGAAAGGAAATGGGTCAATTCAAGTTGGAGAAGGATGAGTCAGGAAGACATGGCAAGTCGGGTCAGAGACAATGCAAGTCGACCAAGTCGAAATGAGTCAAGTCGAATTTACCCAAGTCGAAATTCATCCAAGTCAAAATTTATCCAAGTTGAAATGTTATCGAAGTTGAGTCGACCAAGAAATGTTTTTTGGTCGAAAGAGGGAAGGAAATTTGACCAAAAAAGGAATCCAAGTCGAATTTTTTAGTGACCAACAATGGGAAGGAATGTTTGAGGGAGAATTTACTCACCAACAATGTCAGAAATAATGCTTTAAAAGAATGAAAGAATGAGACAATTGCAATTACTAAATTGATCGAGCCGAGTTGTCCTGATGACTCTATATTCTGTTGAGATAGGATTGTGATGAACATAATGAATTCTGCTGAGTCTCCCTCTTGAATACTTTTTTGTGCACTGTCATTTCAGAGTGTAGTCGAAGGGAAATTTTTTGACGCAACATCGAGAACACCTGAGTCTATCAGATCAACACAGTAGTTGATATTTCATAGCAATTTTTGGTCATCATTTTTTCCAGGCCAAAGTTGGATGACCCTTCAAACCCAAACAATTTCTAGTAGCCACCAATGGTTAAGATCCACTTAGGCAATTGTTTCTCATATTCCTTCTTTTCCAAGCTAGTACTGAACAACTCTTCTTAAAAAACACCCTTTTTAAAGGTACACGCACTCTACTCCACTACAGCCTGTGTGTACACTCTTCTTGACCCATTACAACCCGTGTGTACACTCTAGATGACCCACTACAGCCCGCGTGTACCTACAAAAGCAAAAAAAAAGGAAAGTTGCTGACGGAACACACAGTTTTGGGTAAGCTAACTAAACCTTTCGACCATGCATGGCCAGTCACTTGACCAAATACCTAGCTCTTTCTAGCCTATAAAAGAAGGGGTAGGGGTCCCATTTGAAAGGAGAAAGAAGAGTATAGAAACTCTGCCCAAATGTATCCCTCCTTTGCTCCAATTTCCTGCAATTGCATTGTGAGGTTGAGTAGTTGGTGCATTGTGAAGAGGAGCCCAGGACCAGGTTCGAGGAGTAGTGCCAGCCACATATTGTAAAGTTTACTCTTGTGAAGATTAATACAAAAAGGAATACTTTTCCCGTCCCGCCATATCATGTGTTCAAGTTGAATATTCATTTAATGATATTGTCACAACTAACCCAACAATTAGTATATGAAATGCGTGCTCATAGCTTTTTGTTTGTTCATGTGTGAATGCAGGTCAGCTTTGGGAGGAGGCTGGCGATCAAAGAGCGAGTGAAAGAAAAGGGATCGACATCAAATGAAGGACTTAAGGTAGAGTTATCGAATCTCATTTACACCTTTGTATTGCATGAATGTGGGAAAAACAAAGGCACACACAACTTGTAGTGGGCCTAAATGTGTGCATATGTGTCCTGTCTTTGGGCAGCCCGCATGCATACGCTGGCTATTGAAGTGACAGTTGCGTGTCTGTCTAGAAATTTTTGAGGAGGCAGTCATCCTCTTCCTTTTCAAGTTTTTACTTCCCAGGTTTTTCTTGTTTCTTTCTGGTCTTTGTCATAAGCAGTTTTAGCCTAGGTTGTATTCCAACATAGCTTGCTTTTTCGTCTAAAATATTTTTTGTGTTTCCTAGCTTTTTAAACTTATTTTTAGCTTGAAATTTTAAGAAAAATGAGTTGCATTTAAAAAAAAAAATTACCCCTCATGGCCGAGGGGGCTGTGTATCATGCATTCATCAGTTTCTTTTAAAATCTTTTGTTATTTCTACTTTGATTGGAAGAAAATATAAAAATAAAACTTGGTTTGTTAGATCTCTTTCTTTCCTGGCATTTTCTTTGCATTGTTATTTGAAAAAGAAAAAGAAATTAGCATAGCGTTGTGTTTTCTTCTAATTTTAAAGAATTTCAAAAAAAATAAAATAAGAAATATAATCATACTTTGCCAGTGTTCATGTAAGTTTCATCATTTTTCACAAAGAGTCTTAACAACATCAGTTGCACTACCATACCCCTTTTGAGTAAATCAAGCCTTAAAAAGAACGCTAATTAAAAATTACTAGACTTTATGTTTGTAGGGTCCATCAACTAGATTAGGCTAGAGCCTTGATTTAGGTTGGAGAGGAAACTCTTCAAGGCTATAAAAAAAACATATGATTCTGTGCTAAGGAGTGTAGAAGTCCAATATCGTGAAAGTTATCCGGGACCCCCCTCTAACACAAGGGCTAAACACAAGGTTGCGTGCAGAAAGGTAGCGGAGATAACCCCTCCAAAGCTGGACCAATCGTAGTGGAGAACATATATAGAGGGCTTGTCTTAGGATTCCATCGATTGCGTTTGCCACGGAGCTTCGTGGGTCTCAAATCCGTTCGAGGTCCTCAATTATCTTCCGAACCACTTTCTTTCGATACCCTTGGCAGGTTTCGGGCTTGATACCCTGCTCATTGTGGTCTACCCAATTGTCGACTGTACCCACCTGGTGACTGTTCGTGCGCTGGCAACCTAGTTGCCTATCTTTCTAGTGACATACACAGGTGACTGGAGGGGTATACCGCAGTACCTAGGATAGACATTGGGCCACGCTTTGCAGAGTATACCCAGAGGGTGCTTCTATTTTTGAGTTGCACTTGCACTGGTAAGTTACTCTAGTGTTGGTTGGTGTAACTATTCTTCCAACTAGTTAGTCGTTTGCTTGATTTTCCTTTAGGAACTTTTAGTGTGTGCTCTGTGCTCCCTAGTTTTCCATATTGAGTTAGTCAGTCGTGGCTTTGGGTCTCTGACCTAGGGTGGTAGACTGCCCACTCCGCCGGTCGTGAGGACTTTTTGGTCTTCCGGTTAAGAATGTGGAGCCACCTCTTTATATGCGTTGTTTTGATAACATTGGTTCTTTAGAGTCAGTGTGTGAACCTTTTACAGATTTGAATGATCCCACAAGGGGAGAACCTGTCCATAAGATCTTCATGGCTAAAGTTCCTGGCGATACCAACCAAGGAACCCCTTCAAAAGGGGATTCTTGTGCTTTTCCCTTCTTCGGAAACGTTGGTGTCCCTTTGATGGCCACTTTGTACATTCCTGGGTTGAATGTGGGATTACCGGTTTGGTAGGGTACCATTCCAAATGTCCCAAATGCTCTTGACGCTTCTCAGTTAATCACTTTATGTCATGGGCACCCTGTTGATGTTTCTTCGTCAACAAAGTCTTCTCCTCCTCCTTCTCCCGACTCTGGTGAAAGTACAATTACTAGTAACCAGAAGTCTAAACGAAATAGAAAGAAGAAACCACCAACCTCTGCGAGTCATGTTGGAGATAGGTCGACAACCTCTGCAAGTCACGTTGAAGACCAACACCCAACCTCTGCAAGTTATGCTGGGGGCACACACCCACCCTCTGTAAGTCATGTTGGGGGAAAAAGTCCAGTCACTGCTAGTCATACTGGTAATAGGTTTGTAGCCTCTGTAAGTCATGTTATCGACCCATCATTAACCTCTGCAAGTCATGTTGGAGATGTGCAACCAACCACTGCTAGTCATACTGGGGGAATTAATTCTATTGAGAAACCTAGACAGATAGGACATAAGCCTAAGTTCCCTTGTAATCTTTGCAAGGGAGATCACCTTACTCATTTGTGCCCTGGCATTCCAGAGGTACAAAAATTGTGGTCCCTATCTGTAAGCTCTTCTGATTCTGAGTCTTTTGAGGTTTCCTCGTGGCCTATTTAGCCATGGGTTGCGAAAGTGGTCATGCTGATGTAGTCATCGGTTGATCCCACTCCTCTTTTGAGGGGTGAGGTGCCTTTAGACCTTGTAGTCTCTTAGCCTATTCGACCATTGGTTGAGAAAGTGGTCATGTCGATGCAGTCATCGACTAATCCCACTCCTCTTTTGGTGGGTGAGGTGCCTTTAGACCATGTAGTCTCGCAGCCTATTCAGCCATTGGTTGCGAAAGTGGTCATGCCGATGCAGTCATCGGCTGATCCCACTCCTCTTTTGGGGGGTGAGGTGTCTTTAGACCATGTAGTCTCATAGCCTATTCAGCCATTGGTTGCGAAAGTGGTCATGTTGATGTGTTCATCGACTGATCCCACTCCTCTTTTGGGGGGTGAGGTGCCTTTAGACCATTTTTTTAGCATTTCCAGTTCAGTATTTTCAGAACAAGCGAGCATTCCACTCACTCCGAGCACACCCCCTCCAAACTCTAGGATGGTTTCCTTTGATTGGAATGAACTTGTTGAGCCTTGTCTTCCTTCCTCCGCACCCTTTCAAATAAGGGTTGAAGTTAATTCAAAAAACATTTATCGATGTATTGTGAATGAAGGAGCTTCCACAAGTATTTTATTCTCCTTGGTTTGGAAAGTCTTGGGATATCTTGAGCTTGTGTCTTCTTTGCATGAGCTATTGGATTTTGACAGACATCCTAGTGAATATTTGGGGGTTCTTCCTCAGTTACCTATATCTTTAGGTGGGAAGACTGCCCTTGTTGATGTTATGGTGGTGCAAGGCCCGTTAGATTTCAATATGCTTCTCGAGCATGATTATGTATATGCTATGAACGTTGTGGTATCTATGCTCTTCCGGGTGATGCACTTCCCTCACAATGGAAGCATTGTTACTATTGACCAACTGGCATCTGATAATCACCATCCTAATTCGACATTATTTCATACTACCCCTTTATGTGTTCCTAGCATTTGTGTAGACTCTACCCCGCCACGGGTTAATTATGTGGCATCTTATCCTCGGTGTTCAATTGCTTATGAGCAGGAACCTGTGCAATCATGTTTTCCTTCTCAAGACTTGGAATCAACAATTGATCCATTGGTGTATCCAATGGGGGCATGGGAGCCCTTGCTTCCCCCTCTTGGTCCAAGTGGGCTTGAGTATCTTTCTGAGTCCGATCTCGTTGTTAGTAGATCCTCAAGCCCTCATGATCATGATTCTTTGCTAATAGACTCTGCTAGTTCTGGCCAGAACCTCCATCGTTAAATGGAGTATGGTCAGTTTACTTCACCCGTTGAGACCGTCGACCCTCGTTTGTGTGATTTCTCAGATTTTGAATTGCCTTCAGATGAGGCTATCCTTGAATCCATGACTACGATTTCTATCTCGCAAGAGGACTTACACCGTGGTTTGTGTTTTCTTCCCTTTTGGAAGACTTACCAAGTTGATTATTGAAGAGACTCTTGGTCTGAGCCTAGCAGTAGGCTCTACCTAAACCAGTTTCATACATGAGTCATAGCCCCCATAGGTCTTCTTTTAATCCCTTTTCATACCCTCTAAACATGAAAAGATTGTCGAGCGATCTTGTGGCCTTTCACGCTCGTTAAACTGAAATTTGAAGTCATGTCTATCCGACGGTAGTTTACCCCTTTTTCGGTCTGGATGGTCAACTGTATGAACAAAGGTATACTCTAGAGGCTTCGGATCCCTAGAAGAGTATTCTCAAGTATAATTTTAACCCTTTTTCGGGCCCGAGGGACTAAATTTACGAAAAAAGAACCCCCACGGAGTCCATAGTTAATCTCTTTTCAGACTCCCTAAAATTGAAAAGATCATCAAGTGACCTTATTCTTTCACACTCGTTAAAATGGTCCAGAAGAACATTCCTGATGGAGTCCATAGTTAAGCTTTTTTCAGACTCCTTAAAAATGAAAAAATTGCCGAGTGATCTTGTCTTTATCACACTCGTTAAAATGATTTTGAGTAGACGTCTTTTTGGTGCTAATTTACCCCTTTTTCGAACTGACTAGACTACTTTCGAAAAAGGTACCCCATCAAAGTCTCTTTTTACGTTTTTTCAGACTCTCTAAATATGAAAAATCGTCGAGCTTACCTTCTCTGGGCTCGTTAAACTTACATCAAAGGACGTTACCATTGTGTGTCTTATTAATCGCATTTGCATACCCGCGTCTTTGGCCTAATGTCGGCTCCATGTTGCTCTTAACTGAACCATCTAAAGCATGCCTTATACACAAGCCCTGTAGCACTTTGCCTCTATGTCTTGACACCTTTGGCCCCTGAAGGATTTTTCCCGAGTGTCCTTTTCTTGCATATGTTCCTTTTCCCTGAGCATCCCTGTGTTTCGTTCTCTTGGAACTAGTATGTTTGCGACACTCGATTCCTCGTTTGTAACGTAACATTCTTTTATTCTTTTTCCAAAATTATTGAAAAAGACAAAAAAATCAAATATACCCCAAAAAGAGGAAGGGAAAAGTATTTTCTTTGTATTGGCAGCATAATGAGTCTCCCTTGGATAAAGCACATCTTTCAGTTTGTTTGTCAAACCCTGGGATTTAATATGACCTTAGGAAGTTGTTCCCGCTACATTGAGCTATGTCCTCCTCCGTTTGGTTATTCTTCCAAACATATGGAGAGTTTGCGTTGTCTCCTGCCTCGTAAACTTATGTTAATGCCATGTTGCTTGAGTCTCATCTTTTGTCGTGCTATTATCCAAGGGAAGTTTTTCTAAGCCTAAGTCAGCCTCTCTGCAGTTTGTCTCTTGCCCTCATGCCTGACCATCCTCAAATTCCAATCAAGTCTTTGTTCAAAATCAATGAAGCCTTCAGTCTAATTATCAAGATTCTCTAGTCCATGACCGACGAAACGTCGAAGACCTCTGGGTAGTGAAGTTGTACACTCATATTACACTCCTACCCAAGTTTTGAATATTCTGAAGTTGTTGCTCGAGCTCTGAAGACCTCATCTCCAGCCATCAGGCCTTATCAGCTTCTAGAATATGGATACTATACATGTATATCTTTTTGATTTTGAGATGTAGATCCGTTGTGTATTTCTCGCGACTACACTTTATATAGTTATATGACATGGATCTACAATGTATTTGATTGGTAGCCATGATTTTATTTCATCGTGAGCATGGGTATGCTCGCCTCAGTGAGACAATTGTTATTTTGCAGATGGAACCTCCTGAATTCTAGTCCCTGGGCTCACTGGTTTGGTACGTTGATAAAAATTGATAATGTATTTCATCCATCAGATGCTCTTCTGACCTCACACATTAGGGGGCATCTGTTATAACCCTAATTTGCACCATACATGCTTACCTAGAATCAGGCCATCTCATATTCCTTCTTTGCCAAGCTAATACTGAACAACTCTTCTTAAAAAACACCCTTTTTAAAGGTACACGCACCCTGCTCCACTACAGCCCACATGTACACTCTTGTTGACCCACTACAACCCGCATGTACACTCTAGCTGACCCACTACAGCCCGCGTGTACCTACAAAAGCACAAAAAATGGAAAGTTGTTGACGGAACACGCAGTTTTCGGTAAGCTAACTAAACCTTTCAACCATGCATGGCCAGTCACTCGACCAAATACCTAGCTCCTTCTAGCCTATAAAAGAAGGGGTAGGGGTCCCATTTGAAAGGAGAAAGAAGAGTATAGAAACTCTGCCCAAATTTATCCCTCCTTTGCTCCAATTTCCTACAATTGCATTGTGAGGTTGAGTAGTTGGTGCATTGTGAAGAGGAGCCCAGGACCAGGTTCGAGGAGCAGTGTTGACCACATATTGTAAAGTTTACTCTTGTAAAGATTAATACAAAAAGGAATACTTTTCCCGTCCCGCCATATCATGTGTTCAAGTTGAATATTTATTTTATGATATTGTCACAACTAACCCAACAATTAGTATATGAAATGCATGCTCATAGCTTTTTGTTTGTTCATGTGTGAATGTAGGTCAGCTTTGGGAGGAGGCTTGCAATCAAAGAGTGAGTGAAAGCAAAGGGATCAACATCAAACGAAGGACTTAAGGTAGAGTTATCGAATCTCATTTACACCTTTGTATTGCATGAATGTGGGGTTTTGTGTTGGGATAATAGGAAAGAGTTGAGGCCTTTGAAACAGTCATTTTCTGCATGCATGATTAGAGCCCTTAAATGCTAAGTTCGTAGGAGGGATTCCCACCCACAACAACAATCAATTGTTGAATAATTTTTCATTGTTGTAAAAGGTTAGTAAGTGATCAAATATATGTCAAAGGTTAGTAAGTGATTAAATATAAATATGACCTTGGTATCACTTTAATAAATACAAAAGTGGAAAACTTAAGTAGAAACGAAGTTTACGTAAAAGTGGAAATGAAAGTGGACTAAAGATAAATATGACTTTAATAAATAACAAAAGTTGAAAAGTTAGGTGGAAGTGGAGTTTACGTAAAAGAGGAGTAAGTATGAAAGTCGAATAAAGAAAAAGGTAAAATTGGATTAAAAAAAGAAGGTGAAAGTGAAAGTGGAAGGGAAAAAGTGACAGAGCACATGGTATTTTCAAACCATGGTGGTATTTAGCTATGGTAAGGTAAAAAGTGAATTAAATCATGATAGTCAAAATCTATTGACCTAATTGAAAACGTGACTAAACAATCTAAAAGGAACAATGGTTCATTAGCATTGTATTGATTAAAATAATATGATTAATACCTTATATTGAAAAGGCACATACTTATAATGAAGAGATGCATTCCTATATTGAAGAGATGCAATTTTTCATTTGTACATGACCATTGGAAGACTATATAAACAAAAATTATTGTTGAAAGATGGAGTGTCTTTGTGCTTGAAATATAAAGATCAATAACAGAGTTAGAGGCCAAGAAAGTAAATGAAGATATGCAGCAGAATCCAAAGAAGATAATGAAGATTTGAAAATTGAAGTACTTATCATAAAAATGGAGGTTGGGTGGTGCTAGGGAAGGTTGGAGACTGCAAAGGAGGTTGTAGCTTCCTTCCAGTTGAATCTGGTAAACCAAGGTGTTGTAACATATTTTCAGTTATAGTTAAAGAAACTGAGGAGTTGGTGCTTCCCTCCAGTCGGTGCTGGTAAAATCTAGGGGGTTGCAGCCTCCTTCAAGTTGTTGCTAGTAAAACAAGGAATTGGTGTTTCCTTTGAGTTGGAGCTCATAAATTAAATGTAATCTTTATTGAAAATAAGAAGAATATTTGTGAAGTTGGTTTTTCCACGTTTAAATTATGTGTACGGTACCTTTTTGTTGATCATTTGTTTTAATTTGATAAAATTAATAATTAAGTGGTTTTAAATTGTTGGAAAAGGATAATACTAATTCACCCCCCCTCTCAGTATTAAACAATATTCCAACAAATAGAACCTATACTGTGAGGTCCAAATTGGTCTCTACCCTTCCACTTTTCTGCTAATGAATTAGACACTACTATTGGAGATGTACTGGGCCAAAAGTAGGAACTAAATCTATATGTTATTAACTATATCAGTAAGAATATCACCCCATCCAAACAAAACTACACAATAATAGAGAAAGAATTTATGGTTGTTGTTCATTCAATTAATAAATTTAGTCATTATATCACTGGTTAGCTTGCGTTCATACATACAAATCATTCTTTTATTCATTATCCCATGTATAAACCTATTACTAATGGTAGAGTGACTAGATGGCTACCATTTTTGCATGGATTTGACATCACAATCATCGATAAGATTGGGAAGGGAAACATTATTGTGAACTTCCTTTCTAGGATTACCAATGAGGGGGATTTTGTCCTCGTGGAAGATACTTTTCCTGATGAACATTTATGTGCTCTATCTATTAACACACCATGGTGTGAAGGCATCGCTAATTAATTAACCGCGAAAGGAACATCAGAAGGTCATCAGACAAAGTTCCATGTATTCATGGATCAAGGGTCATCTATTTCGTATAGAAATGGACCTCATTATCATGCAGTGTGTTAGAGAGGAAAAAATATGTGATATTTTTAAATCCTTCGATGACAAGCCTTGTGGAGGAGATTTCGCTGATAAGAGGATTGAAAAAAAGTGCTCCACCTAGGATACTATTGGCCTACCATCTATAGGGATGCCAAAAAGTATGTTAGGAGTTGTGATAGTTGTTAGCGAATGAGTTGACTAGTCCAATTAGATGGAATTCCATTACAACCTCATGTTTTGATTGAGGCATTTAAAAAAAGGACTCTTAACTTCATGGGGCCAAGCAACCCTCAGTCAATATAGAAAATGTACATACTAGTGTTCACAAACTATGTAACAAAGTGGGTTGAGGATAAATATTTTCTAAGAGCCATTAAGCGAGTAGTAGCTGACTTTCTCTATGAGGATATCTTCGTTCATTTTTAGGTTCACCATGAGATAGTTATTGATCAAGGAACTCATTTCACATGCCCACTGATCTAGGATATCACTCAACATTTCAAGATTGAACATCGGATATCCACCCCATACCATCCACAAGCAAATGGACAAGAGGATGTGACAAACAAGGTATTATAAATCATTTTGACCAAGACTACTTAACAACATCATAAATATTGGTTTGAATGGCTTCTTGAAGCACTCCGGGATTACCAAACTACTTGGAGAAATACTACATGGTTCACTCCATATGAACTCGTGTATGGTAAGCATGTGGTCATCCTGATCAAATTTGAAATCAAGACATTGAGAATTGCATTACAAGTAGGGTTCAACCTCTTAGAGGCACAAGAACACCAATTAGATCAAATCAACAAACTTGATGAGATATATCAAGCCACTCTCCAACAAACAACTCTCATTCAACAACGAAGAGATAAATGGCACAATGGGTTAATCAAGAAAAAAAGGTTTAGATAAGGTGGTTGGGCCCTCCTATTTGACTCCAGGTACAAGGACTTCAAAGGAAAATTTTGTACTCATTGGTTGGGACCTTACGATATTGATATAGTCTACAATAATGGCTCCCTCAAATTACGTACAATTGATGATGAAAGTATTCCAATCATGGCCAATGGCCATTGATTGTGATTGTACTGAAAATCAACATCCAAGATATAATTAAACAAATGGATCTTGAGGTTGTAAGCAAGGTGGTAACTCCCCCAAAAATTACCTCCTCTTAGTCTAATCATTCACAAGGAAAAGAAAAAGAGAAAAAAAGGAGAAAAATAGTAAAATAATGAAACCTTGTTCCAGGCATCCCTAGACCTAGTGACACAAAAAAACCAGGTTACTAGTTGGTGTCTCTTGGACAAATAAATACCAATTGCAAAAAGATTTGTGAGGCACAATTGGGAAAACTATGCTTGAAAATCAATCCTCTGGTGGGTAAATTTTGTAAAAGAAGAAGAAGAAGAAGAAAATACAAATAAAAGAGGAAGAAATTCTTCCCACTTGAGTATCCGAACAAAATAAAACTTTTGTCACCCTTAGATAATTTCCAGTTACATGGAGATTAGTGATTAATCACTGATTCTTTATAGTTGAAATCTTCAAGAGACTTCTACAATAGGACCATTGCATAATTATGGTGTTCTTAATTGTTACAATGTTTTCTTAATATTTCAAGAATTTGGCTCTGCACTCAAAACAACCTATTTCCATTTCAAGGAAAAAAAAAGATTGGTATAGAGGAATCAACGTTCATTCAAGCATAGCAACTAGGGAGGTAACATTCAAATGTTTTGTAGAGTTAAATAGCTAAATTAGTCCATAATTTCTTTGTGATAATAATAATAATAATAATAATAATAATAATAATAATAATAATATCTGATAAGGTTGATGATACACTCCCAAATCTTAGGTTTTTTCTATGACCTATAAAGAAACATACCTTTCTCTTAAAGATTCCATGTTGCGGTTACTTTGGAGTAACATTTCATCCCCTTATTACTGCACTTACTCTATCTACTCATAGTCATTCATGCATGCATATCTGACTTCTGACTTGGTCTCATAATCTCATATTTCTTACCAGCCCTTACTATTCCAAGATCTAAGATTTTAAGCATGTATTTATGTTTCCAAAAAATAATAACTATTCTAGAGAAAAAACTCTTTTGTAAATACAAATTGAAGGGCTATTTCTCTTGAGAATTATTTGTAACTGTGCTACTGCTCAAAATTGGTTACAAGATAAGGATGTGTATATATGCATTCATAAGAAGATAGGTGGGATAATATTGATGATTTATGTTGATTGGGATAAACATAGTTATCTTTTGGCTATACAACAACTAGTCACTATTTGAGCATTTGAAGGACTTAAAAAAAAAGCAAGGTAAAATATATATATAAGCTTCAGGAAACATTTGGAGGATATTCGAACAAAGGCAAGGTTGGAACCCTCACCAATCCATCATGGTAGTAGAGTTGTGAAAGTATTGTTACAAGAGTCGCTCATCTATTTTGCTAGCATACATGATCCTTGTATATACTATGCACACTAGAGCCTTCATATATACAGTCACTAATTCAAATGTATAAGTTAAAATCTAGTTACGAGCATTTGTATGGTATTCTGGGATAAATCCCATCATGGATCATCATGTTGTTAAGCCAAGGTTTTATACCTTTGGTCAACTTTTTTCAGATTGGACATTGTTTCAAAGACCATAATATGATGTTGTTGAAATAGTCAAGTCTATGATTGTGCTCCAAATTTTCTTTGAATCAAATATCACTTGCAAACTTTGTCCCAATAGTAAAATCCTTCATCGACAAGAAGTGTCATTTGAGAGCCAGGATAAAAGTTCAAAACTGTGAATAAGCTGCTAGACCTCTTGCAATTATGACAACCTTGCAAACCAAATTCCACACTCGGTGAATTGTATGCACAACGAAGTGTAATATTTTGTATTGATCTAACATTATTTAGAGTTTGATCCACAATTACATTTTTTCAAGGAGTTTTGCAAGTCAAAGTTACTACTATAACAATGCTGTAAAAATCCAATGACGGACGCAAATTTTGTGATATGAAATAATCAAAGTTGTTAAGTATACAAGGAATCTCGTTATTTCTCCTAAATTGTTATCCTCACATATATATTTGCTAGGAACGAGTTTGAGTTATTTTCAATCTGTTATTTGCGAGACATGAATTAAAACTATAGGTTTGTTTTTCTGGATTGACATATGGTGTTATTTTATAGGATTGAAGGATTGATATCACCTTGCTAAGTTATATAATCGGATACTGCATCACTCTCATTCCCAGTATGAGTTATGGATTTCACAAATTCGAAGACTATTTTCAATAGTCGCATGTACTGACTAATAATTATTATTAAGTGATTTGATTTTATGAACAATAGAAAGTAAGGTAATCATACTTACTCCCATAGCATCAATTCATGTTTATCATTGCTAGAAGGTGGTGGCCTCAAGTATGATTCTACAAAATTGGTCTGAAATGCATCATAGGATTGGAGCATGATCATTCGGGTAAATGGTAATCACCTAAAGCTCCAGTATTGACATAACTATCACCACTTTGAATTGAGCATACAAGAACTTTGAGAAAAGACTCTATATTTGTATTGACAATTGTAAGCATTAGTAGTTAGAAATTAATTAAACAACTAGTCCATTAGTTGATAGAGATAAGTTTGCAATAAATGCACCGATTGCACCGACTTCGGTAAACTCTTGAAAGAACCAGAAACGTCTAGAATAAGCAATTCCATCCATTGATCTTGAAACTAATCAACGGTGGAGCTCATCTCACCATTGTATAAATACTCATGCCTCTAATACAATAGACAAGTTGTTTTGTATGTTCTTCGTGTCTTTTTTTGTGTGAGTTCTCTGATTTGGTATCAGAGCCAAGAGATCTGTGAGGGCCGTGTGAGGTGGAGAGACCTGAGAATCATGAGCACTGTGAGGTGTGCTGACCTATGTTAAAGAGCAGTGAGGTCTGAGAGTTGTGAGGGCCGTAAGAGCCAAAAGAGTGTTGAGAGTCGTCACTATTGTTTGCCGTGAGATAGAGGGCCGTGAGACAGAGTTTGTGAAGGAGGTTCCCGACTGCTCTAAATGTGAAGGAGGTTCAGTCAATCAGATTATTTGTTGCTCCGTGTCCGAGGGCAAGTCATGGACTCTTGGGGCTATTGGAGTCCAGCCATTCAATTTTTTAAGAGGTCGTGAAGGTGAAGGTATAAGCTGGTAAATTTCAGTAAAAATATTTTTTTTACATATTTTTTGAATGGCTGGAAGATATTTTCGAATGGCTGGAAAATTTCAGTAAAAAGGAAGTTTTTATCCTTTTATGGGTGAATGTTGGAATATTTGGTGAAAGAAGTTCTTTGTATTGTGTAAAGGACGAGAGAATTTTTTTTTAATGGTTGAATTTTGGAAGACGTAAGAAAATAAAAGTGGTTGTGGTAATTTTGGAAGTAGAAAGTAATTTTGTTTTATAGTGGTGGTAATTTTGGTGTTGGATTTAAGTGAATGGAAAGTTAATTTTAACATATTATTTATTGAAGAACATAATGGTTGTAGTGTGTTAATCTAAAAAGTGTGTTTATTTGTGAGGGTTCAACATGTTTATCTTGTGAAGATGAGATGATATTGTGATTGGGGTCACAATTTTAATTATTGATTGGTATAGAGTTTCTACATTGGGTTCTAAAAGGCCTAGATCATTTTAAAGTGATTTTAGTGTTTTTTTTTAAAAGATGACAAATATCATGGCAGATTCATATATAAATGAATCAAATAAGTTAGATGGGGAAAATTATGTCAATTGGAAGTTTAAGTTGCAGACGTTGATGGAAGGATACAATGTTTGGTCGATTGCATGTGGAGACGAAGCAAAACTAGTAGCCCCAGCAGCCTCAGTTCAAGATTGGGAGCGACGAGAGACTAAAGCGAAGGTGCTATTGAGGATGTCTGTCAAGGAAAATATCATCCCACACATTAGGGAATGCAAAACATCCCATGAAACTTGGGAGACACTTAAAGGTTTGTATGAGACGATGAACACAAACCGTGTATTATTTTTGAAGAGTAAGCTTCTTTCAATTAAGATGGATGAGAATGAAAATATCAGTAACTTTCCTTCTAGAATCAAAGATTTGAAGGATAAGCTAGGAGATATTGGTGAAAATATTTCTAGTACTGACCTGGTCACTGTCACATTAAATGACGTGTTAGATGAATATCAAATGTTCATTACTGGTCTTGCAGCTAAGGAAAAGGCCCCTACTTTTGATGAATTGATAGGTATTCTTCTGCAAGAGGAGGAGCGTAGAAAGAATCTCAATGGAAGATCTCACAATTTAGATCTGGCATTGGTGGCAAAAGGGAAACAACCCTACAAAGGAAAGTCATGGAGGATAAATAAATAAGGAATGCCACATTCAAAACTAGATAATGGCAGGGCACCACCAAGCACAAACACAAATGTGAAGAAGAATGAAGGATGCTACTACTGTGGTAAGTTTGGACATTATGCTAAAGATTGCAAGAGGAGGAAGTTTAATGAGTCCAAATATAACAAACATTCAGGAAATTTTGTTGATAAAGGTTCCAGAGTATGTGATGATTTAAAAAATATCAGGTTTGTTTGTTTCTGATGCAGCTTTATCAGTAGACACTGATGATGCTGATGCCTGGTTTATTGATTCTGGTGCTTCAATTCATATGTCATGTAATAGGAATTGGTTTGATACATATGATGAAAACATTAATGATGTTCATAAGATCTATCTAGGAGATGATAGGTCACATGAAATTAAAGGGTATGGAGATGTATCTGTGACTTTACCTAATGGTGAGGTGAAAAAAATCCATAATGTAATGTGTGTGCCAGGCATAAAGAAGAATTTAATTTATGTATCCACCATTGCAGATCAAGATCTAAAAGTTGAATTTGTTAAGTCACAGTGTGTGGTGAAAGATATACAATATCACTACAAAATCATTGCAAGAGGATCAAGAGTTGGAGGACTATATAAGCTTGATGTTACAAGGAGGGATCATCAAGCGTTGGGATCCACAACTATGTCAATGGAAGAGTTATGGCATCAAAGGTATGGACACCTAAACCATAATGATCTTATGATGCTTCAGAAGAAAGAAATGGTAGAAGGTCTTCCAATGTTTAAAAGTGAACATGTTGAATGTGAAGGATGTGCATTAGGAAAACAACATAGAGAAGAGTTTCCTATGCACACAGACAAAAGAAAGAGAGAAATTCTTGAACTAGTGCATACTGATGTTTGTGGACCCATGCAAACTAGATCTCTTGGAGGAGCATATTATTTCCTTATCTTTATTGATGACAGAACTAGATACACTTGGGTCTATTTCATGAGAAATAAAAGTGATGTCTTTTAATATTTTAAGGAATTCAAGAATATGGTCGAAAAGAAAACAGGAAAGAGCATCAAGATTCTCAGGTCAGATCAAGGAGGGGAGTATACATCAGGGGCATTCATCAGGTATTGCAAAAATAATGGGGTTCAACAACAGTTTACAGTGCCACATACTCCTCAAGAAAATGGTGTAGCAGAAAGGAAAAATAGAACCTTGGTTGAATGTGCTCGTAGTATGATAAAAGGTAAAAATCTTTCTAATGGTTTTTGGGCTGAAGCAATTAGTACTACTGTATATCTAAAGAATAAGAGTCCTACAAAAAATTTAGAGAACAAAACAGCTTTTGAATCTTTTTATGGATATAAACCAGAAGTGAGTCACTTGATAATATTTGGGAGTAAAGCATTTGCTCACATTCCAAAAGAAGATAGAAGAAAGCTTGATGCAAAGGCAATCAAATGCATATTTATTGGTTATTGTATAGAATATAAAGCCTATAAGATGTTTGATCCTAACAATCATAAGGTGTTTGTAAGTAGAGATGTGTTGTTTCATGAAAATGTAGATGAAGTACGAAAAGCATATGATTATGATGTGTGGAATCTACCTAAAGAAAATGAGGAAAATGATAATGAAAAAGAAGAAGAAGTCCAAGGAGAAGCTCCAAGCATCGTAGATTCTACAAGTAGCCAGAGGATGCCTAGAAGAGGTGAAGGAACTCCACAAAGAAGTGAAGAACTAAGGAGGACAACAAGACAATCTAATACCCCGGTCAGGTATAGATACTATGCCTTAATAACTCAAGCTATGAATGTGGTAGAACCTTTAAATTATGAGCAAGCTAAAGACCACAAAGAATGGATGGATTCCATGAAGGAAGAATATGACTCTATAATTAAAAATAAAACATGGGAATTGGCCTGAGAACAAAACCCCTATAGGATCAAAATGGTTGTTCAAATATAAATTTAATACTGATGGTAGTATAGACAAATACAAAGCTAGATTGGTTGCCAAAGGTTATTCACAAAAAGAAGGGATAGATTATGAAGACACTTTTGCTCCTGTAGCAAAAATGAATACTATTATATTAATGATTGCATTGGCTACCAAGAACAATTGGCAGTTGCATCAGTTAGATGTCAAGTCAACATTTTTGAATGGAGGATTAAAAGAAGAGGTTTATCTTGTTCAACCAGAGGGGTTTGTAAAGAAAGGAAAAGAACATCTTGTATGCAAGTTGAAGAAAGCTTTATATGGGCTTAAACAGGCACCTAGGTCTTGGTATGAGAAAATTGATACATTTTTCTTTCAACAAGGCTTTCTAAAAAGTAAAAGTGATCCAAACATGTATATCAAGAAAGATAGAAATGGTCAAATTGCTTTGATTTCTCTATATGTGGATGATCTTATCATAACAGGAAGTGCTACTGGGGTGATTGAAGAGATCAAAATAAAGTTGTCACAACAGTTTGAAATGAAGGATCTTGGACATTTACATTACTGTTTAGGTCTTGAGGTATGGAGAGAAAATGGTAAGACCTTAATCAAACAAAGCAAATATACAAAGGAGGTAGTCAGGAAATTTAATATGAACACATGTAAGCCAATATCTACTCCATTAGAACAAAATGTTAAGCTTAGCAATAATGATGACTCAAAAGAAGTGGATGGTACTTTGTATCGACAATTGGTGGGAAGTCTAAATTATCTCACCACAACCAGGCCAGATATTGCATATTCAGTTAGCATTCTTAGCCAATTTATGGCTAAGCCTCATGAGAATCATTGGAAAGATGCCAAGAGAGTCCTTCGATATTTGAAAGGGACTATTGATTTTGGTATTGAGTATACTAATGATTTTGATGTTGAGTTGCCAGGTTTCTCAGATTTTGATTGGGTAGGAGATCCATATGACATGAAATCTACTACAGGATATGCATTTAATATTGGATCAGGGATCGTGTCTTGGAGCAGTAAGAAACAACCAACTATTTCTTTGTCATCTACTGAAGCTGAGTACAAAGCATTATGCACTGGCACCTATGAAGCAATTTGGCTAAGGAGGATACTTGAAGATGTTGGAGAAAAACAAAAAGTACCAACAATCATCCAATGTGACAACCAAAGTTCCATCAAACTGGAAAACAACCTAGTGTATCATGCTAGGTCAAAGCATATTGAGACACACTATCATTTTGTAAGAGAAAACATACAGTCAAATGAAATTGATCTATTGTATTGCAACACAAATGATAATGTTGCAGATATATTTACAAAGCCTCTTGGGAAGGCTAAGTTTGTAATATGTAGAGATAAGATAGGTGTTGTAATGGTTGTTTAATTAAGGGGGAGTGTTAGAAATTAATTAAACAACCATTCCATTAGTTGATAGAGATAAGCTTGCAATAAATGCATCAACTGCACCGACTTCAGTAAACTCTTGAAAGAACCAGAAACGTCTAGAAGAAGCAATTCCATCCATTGATCTTGAAACTAATCAACGGTGGAGCTCATCTCACCACTGTATAAATACTCATGCCTCTAATGCAATAGACAAGCTGTTTTGTATGTTCTTCGTGTCTCTTTGTGTGTGAGTTCTCTGATTAAAAGACCTTGTCTTAGCATAAGAAAACCATTTGGAGGATAGTATTACAGCCATAAACCATGGGGGGCATGCTAATTGACATGAGATTGATAATGTCGATGCGTTGATGGCTAATTCTAGAGTGTCATTTACATTTTCTCATGCAGGGTGGTTGCATTTTTTCCAAAACTTCAAAGGTGGCGACCCTCAATTCACTCTTAAATTTGTTCACTCATTTGATGGGGTCCAAGATGAAATTGGAGGCCTTAGATGTTAGAAAAACAGGACCGCAGAGCAATAAAATAAAACAAATGCAGAAACAAAACACATAAGACACACAATACAAGAGAGACATAGATTTACGTGGTTCACCCAGTGTGGGCTACGTCCACCAGAGAAATTGCCAGGTCCTTCCTTTATTATTATCCAGCAAGTGAAGGGATACAACCTACAACAAAACCCGTTGTAACTTCCTCTTCTTTCTCTCACAGTCTCCTCTCTCAGAATATAATATTCACCACCATACATAGCTGCAATACATTTCCCTCATAAAAGAGGGTTTCCTTCTAGGGTAAAAAACCCTAACATAATCTCTATCATTAGATCTGCGACCTTATAGTGAACAGTCTAGATTTACAATGAAATTACAATATACTTTTACAAGGCAATTTTTGCTTCGGGGGCTTAGCCCCCGAACCCCCACTGGGGGCCCGCTTTCCCCCAGACCCCCCAGCCAAGGGGATAGCCCTCCTGGACCTCGCAGAGGGGGTACCCCCCCTCTGCACTCCCCCCCATGGAAGAGTGTACATACTTCTGGGGTGTAAATACTTCATGGGGTATAAACATGGCTAAAAGCAAGGACCTCTGAATCAGGAAGATAATCAGGCTCCACAACCAACAATCTCCCACTTGGAGACTGATCTCAACAACTCCAC
>ML784474.1:614945-647586 GCA_009831015.1 Picea engelmannii
GATTTACGTGGTTCACCCAATGTGGGCTACGTCCACCAGAGAAATTGCCAGGTCCTTCCTTTATTATTATCCAGCAAATGAAGGGATACAACCTACAGCAAAACCCGCTGTAACTTCCTCTTCTTTCTCTCATAGTCTCCTCTTTTAGAATACAATATTCACCACCATACATAGCTGCAATACATTTCCCTCATAAAAGAGGGTTGCCTTCTAGGGAAAAAAACCTTAACATAATCTCTACCGTTAGATTTGCGACCTTATAATGAACGGTCCAGATTTACAAGGAAATTACAATATACTTTTACAAGGCAATTTTTTCTTCGGGGGCTTTGCCCCCGAACCCCCACTAGGGGCCAGCTTGCCCCCAGACCCCCCAGCCGGGAGGATAGCCCCCTTGGACCCCTCAGAGGGGGTACCCCCCCTCTACACTCCCCAACGTGGAAGAGTGTACATACTTATGAGGTGTAAATACTTCATGGGGTATAAACACGGCTAAAAGCAAGGACCTCTGAATCAGGAAGATAATCAGGCTCCACAACCAACATTAGATTTGATGTGACATAATCCTCAATCTCCAAAGAGATATTTCTACCCAGGATCAAGGAATGATGGTCAAAGAACATTAAAGTATTTAGAGACAATTGGGCTTCATTCCTTCAACATCCAGAGAGAATTACAAATTTCTGGAAGGGGGTTTCCAGGACCTTATTAGCCTCTCCATGGGATGAATTTTTCTATTATATACAAAAAATTATCTAGTGTGAAAGATACCATAGTATAGTCTATTATTATCACATACATTCAATGCTATACTTGAAGGGGAAACAACCTATCAAACGTCCATTTTATTTACATAAAATATTGGCAAAAATGACATCCCTAGCACTAAAGAAGAAAAATCCACAGACAATCCTTTATCACCACGGGATCATAAAAGTACTTATGATTAGTGAATTATGGGAATGGGGATGGGAATGGAGCGCTTTCATGTCAAGAAGGGTATTGTCTTGGAAACCTAAAGAAAGGGCTTTTCCTTTCATTTATACTGGCTTGACAAAGCAAGGGGAAACTTTGGCCTCGACCTCCCTGGTACTGCAACTTCAATACGAAGATGACGTAGGTCTCAGCATAGGAAATTTGAAACCCCCATTTCTACTGAAATGAGGGTACATCGACATAATAAGTCGATTGTGTTTGATGGTAAATGGAAAACACCAGTTCCAAAAGACATGAGATAGGCGTTGATCAGTCTAAGAGGATGTGCATAGACATATCATATTTAGAGGATGAGGAAGTGGATAGAATTCTAAATTTTCAACTTTCAGGGTCTAAGCATATCAAGCATTTCAAATGTTCCTCCTCTAGAAAGTGAAAAGGTAAAGTTTCCTTTATACCCAAATCCAAATTATATCAGAAACCATCGTATCTTAAGTTACTCAAGGTTATAGAATGGCTCAAAACAAATAATTTAAATCTTAAGAAGCGGCTTGTTGAGACTAGGAAAAAAAATTCTAAACTAGAAGTATTGCTGGAAGCTATCAGTTTAAAAGAGAAGACTATTCCAGTAGAGGAAACTAGGCCTAGTGTTTCAATAAATGATGACAACTTTCATGTATCGGGTGTCGAGCCAGTTATGAGCCAAAACCAAGAGTATGAGGATGATTATGAAAGAAAA
Organism: Picea engelmannii; assembly: GCA_009831015.1. Classification (NCBI taxonomy): domain Eukaryota; kingdom Viridiplantae; phylum Streptophyta; class Pinopsida; order Pinales; family Pinaceae; genus Picea; species Picea engelmannii. The sequence goes on from ML784474.1 coordinate 616,621, forward strand.
AAATTCTCAATAAGAACCTAAAGAAATCCTTGTTGAGGAAAATCATGAGGATATAGTGTCTCAGGACCATTTTAAACTAGAAGATCATTCTACACCTAAGACTGAAAGCATTATTAATTTTGCTGATAAGTTTATAAATGTTATGTTAGATGATATAATAGCTAATACTTATGCCTTCATGAAACTTAAGCTTGATCTCCCCAACTAGAAAGATAAATATGAACTTTTTGACTTGCACATAATTAATAAAGAGAGCCACCAACAGGATATTCAAATATTAAAGGAAAAATGTTTCCAAATGTATATTATTCAAGAAAATGGGTGGAAGGATAGAATAAAATACTACAAAGAAAAGTTAACTGATTGTCAATAGAAGATTTGGGAACTTGGATTATAGGGTATAAATTGCAGACTTCCATCAAGGGTCTATCTCGCATTCTTGCATGAAAGATGGGTCAAGTTTCAAATTCAACAAGCTGCAACAGGGAATGACATCAAGATACTTACCACAAAGCAATTTTTGGATGTCTTTTCTTCTATCTCTCATCATGATCAATACCTATTGTGTAAACTTTATCAGTTTAACTTTATTATTCTAGATAACTCGTGGAGGAATCTTAATCCATACATAGGAGATATACAATTGAGTAAAATTTAATATCTTGTTTACAACTAGGTCTTGTGGAAAGAAGCATCACAGTTTTACAAGAATGTAGAGTTCAACTCCATCCTTTTCGTTGGAGATGAATTCCCAATACCCATGATCATTCAGGAGGACCATTTTTGAATGAATGGGAATCCCAGGAATGCAACAATTATCAAGCATAACCAACAAATGGCTTTGGAAGACTATGATAATACCCTTCGTCAGTATGAAATTGAGACACTCATGGATTCTCATGAAAGAAGGATAGATTTTTCCAACTTCTTGAAAGAAAAAGACCCTACAGCCTATCCTCTTTTCAACTTAACAATGGCTAGAGATGACCTTTATGCCAACTCACTTAAAAGGATTGGTATTAGATGGATAGGGTTAAGGTTTCATTACACACTCATCTGGTGTCGAACAAGAGCCTACAATATCACTACACAGAGGGGGATGAGCTTACTGAGTTGGATCAATGGACTTGGGAAGAAAGGACTTTGGGATTTTGCACCTCGGAAGAATTTGGTCACCCAAGATTTAACTGGGCTGATCTTCATGTAGGTTCCCCGGAAATAGATTAGTGGGTTGCATTGGGACATGTAGCCATTTTGGAAATGGGGAGATGTCAGGCCTCCTAAATGGTATCATTTAGCCTAGCATAAACTCCCTTTTCATTTATCATTGCTCCATTAAATCACCTACTTATTATCAAACTAGTTATCTTATTAATAAATTTGCTCATAGCTATTGATGATTCCATATTTTTATTTCTTCTCTATAATTTTGGTCAAAAGTGTGTTTGGTTTGTTGTCAACCAGTTATAAATTACATGCTAAAGATGTGATATGAGTGTAGGTTATCTTTTATAAAGCATTTGAATAAGTTCCAGTGATGATATGGTTGAAGGGATGAACATTTTGGATATGGTTTTAAAGAATATACAAAAAATCAAAGCTCCAATGGATCTTTGACGCGTCATCAACATTTCAACTGATTTTTGTAATATGGCTAAAACCATTCTAAAACAGAGCATCCATGTACCTATTTAGTGAGGATTCTGGAGCAACCATATACTTGTTTAGAGTGGATTCTGGGTGTTGGTCGTAGAACATATAAAAGGAATCTTAACTTCTACTTGCTGATCATGGACCCCAACAATACAAGAATAGTATGGGAACGTTATCCAACTGGTGCATTGGTTAAATAGGGCCTGAATTCACCCATAAGATGAGAACGAGTGGTGGATCAGGATCTTATTCTCAACCAACAAGATTTGGCGCAAAGGAACACATTTTAGTAGTTATCTGTTTGTTACTTGTTTGGGAATAAGCCATGCTTATATATTGTAATGAGATTTAACTTCATGGGGAGTGAACTGAGAGGAATGATATTGTGATAGAGATATAACACTGTAAAGACTCATTTCCTTTTTAATAAATAAGAACTAGTTTACGTTAGAACGTATTTGAAGTTTGTAGCATTTTTTTGAAAGCTTGTGAGGAAGTTGGCACTTGAAGCAAGGGCCCACTCTAGAGGTACCACATTTCCAATTATTTATAAGTTTGTGATTTGTATATCTGTGCTCATTTCTATGTTGTAGGTATATAAGTATTATTTTGTTATAGGTTTGTTTTTTTCATTCTTTTGTAATCATTCACTCTATTTCACGTTGAATATATTATTGAGTAGTGTTGATTTAATTTATAGTCTGTGTGGTAGTGTGATTATGAATAGATTTGTTTTTCAATGCATGGTAATTGTTAATACACTGAAGCCTAAATTGCAGACTTGGATAAAGTATATGTATTTGTTGTTCAAATATTTTGAATCCAAGTGGTAGCCATACATTAGGCTTGGAGTTAGAATTCTTAGTGTCTTTTTCAAAAATATATTTTACCCTTCAACTAATCTTTATCACTAGCTATCATTGTTTTCAGTCTGCAGATTAGGATTTAGTATCAAGACCTTTTCCATCACTCAATACAAGTGCCTTTATCTTGATAAACAAGTGTGAGTGTCTCATAAGAATAAAAAGTAACCCAACCCTGGTTGATAAGTTAAATGACTACGTGTTCCTAGATTAAAACAAATCCATATAGAAACATTGTCACTAGGGTTGCTCCATAGTTGAAGATTCCACCCCCATAGAGGAGACCACTCCCAGATAATGTAGAAGCAACATTTCAAACCTACCTAGTCTTGGTGTGCTTGGCTAATGAGATAGGTGGAGGTGGAAGATCATCAATTCAATGTGAAAACATATGGTTTGAAGGGTTTGTAATAGTGGCATTAGTCCTAAAATTCTAATATTGATAATGGCTCTTTGAAAAAAAAAGCCTATAACTATGCAAAATGTCAATCAAGTAATGCTACCAAATAGAAATTATCGTGATAATAAGTGAGAAAGTGTTTAGGTGGTGAATATTGTGGATTTAAATGTGTTTCTAATGGTGTCATAAAAATGGCTTTGGCGACAAGTATATGATATGATAAATAAATTCCCACTATTAAGACTCTAGCAAGAAATTATCATGATAATAGGTGAGAAAGTGTTTAGGTGGTGAATATTGTGGATTTCAATGTGTTTCTAATGGTGTCATAAAATTGGCTTTGGTGACAAGTACATGATATGATAAATAAATGCCCACTCTTAAGACTTTAGCAAGGCTATAAAAAATCTGAAAATGGATTGAAAAGGGTCTTCCAAATGTCTCACTTGAGAATGATGAACTCCATTAAGTAAAGAAAGTGAATATATGAACGAGTATTTATGGTGAAATTCCTATGTTGTTGAAATCTAAGGGGGTAACCACTATTTGTCTCAGGTGCCTTTGTAATCCCACAAAATCCACCTAGTAGAAAAATCTATAATTTACTCACTAGGTTACCTCTTGGTATATCCTGGACAAGGGGTCACCAACTTCAAGTAGTCAAGAGGTGACAAATAGATTGAAATAGTTTGGATACTCCATCAAACTATTGACCCCAACCTAAGCATTGATGCTCAAATGAGAGGGTTTCCCTTGTAATAGTGAAACATATTGGCTAGAGGGGATTTTAATTCCATATAAAAATGTTGTGTTTTAATGATAAATAACCATGGGGCATTGTTTCAATGCCTAATTCTACAATCCTAACCTCATATAATTTTCTTGGTCCTTGAGGGAGGATTTAGTCAGTTCGATTAAGTTGGTTGTTAATTTTAAAAGTCTTGCTTTGACATCATGAACCAAAGATGTTATGTTTTAAGGATTGATGAAGGAGATATTTCAAGCTTCCAACCATTTTTAATTCACCAATATTGCTAATTACTAAGGACAAGGTGAAGAGAATAACCCAATTTGGAAGACCCTTTAGGTCCTTTTGTTATGTTCACAAGTGATGCGATAAACATAAATTGACAATGCAAAAAGGGAAATAATGAATGTAAATTGTCGAAAAGGAAATAATTCAAAGTGATAAATACTTGAAATAAAAATATTCCTTTATTTATTGACTGATTTCATTAACTTGGATAATTTTAAGTGAAACCATAAATATTTAAGTAGCTAATAAATCGAGAGAAAATCAACATGCCACAAAAACCTTTAGGTAAAATTGAACATCCTTAGAAAATAGTTTTTTCTATGAATTATAGGGTAGATAGACTCAACAATTATACAATTATGTGGAATAGATAAAGATAGCTTGCATGATTTTGAATAACATGAGAATTGAAGGACAACTTTCTCAAAACATTGTAGAAACTGGGAATACATCTGCACAAATTCTTAAGAAAATAAAAAAAAATGGATTTTTTGGAAACAAAAATCACACACGTGTGTTGGGGTCAAGAGGATACCCTTTGGGAACCTAAGAAATACCAAATATTTAAAGTGAGTCCTAGAAACATCCAAGAATAAGATTGATGGATTTAATCTGCATTATGGTTTCCATATTTCTTAGCTTCCTTTTTGTAAATGTGTACCAAAAAACAATCTCAAATGATTTTTAGGAGCTAAGATAGATAAATGTGAGAGATTTATAAAAAAGGAAAACTATTTTTACCCTTGTGCATGGACAATAACTAACAAACCATCTAAAACATGAATATAAACAATTTAAATAACATATGGAGGGAAAGAAAAGTAGTTATTTATTGTCCAATGGAAGATAAACAACAACTAAATAGATATCACTTGAAGAGTGCTTTGCAAACATAGTCTCAAATCTTCTTCATGGAAGGGTCCTTTGCTTCCTCCAGTAGGACCTCTCTATTAAGTGGTGATTTAGAAGAACCTCCCCTTATGTAGATAACATTTTGAAGAGGAATGGGAATTATGAGGCTAAGGAAGTATTAAGAAATGTGTGTGGAAGCAAGGAATTTCTCACATTAACAAAGAAAAGGTTGAAGAATTCATGAAAATGTTTGTATTTATAGGAAAAATATAAGCTTGAAGGTGAACTAGTTCTAAGGGGAATTGTTGGGATCCTCCCAGGGGTGCAATGATGTAACATACCCTAGCCAAGCTGAGGTCCATTACATGCAAAATTACACAAAAATTAAAATTTTTCTGACAATTAATTTCCTGTAGCTTACCAACTACGAATTTCACATAGATTTAACTATTGTTTGTGTAGTGTAGCTAGAGAGGTAATGGGGGGGGTGAAGGACCCATAGTGATAATAGTGGAGGCCATTCAATGTAAGGTGGAATATGTCCACTATATTATTAAATAAGTCCCACTATGGTAGTTAGAAATATTAGTTTGAACATGATAAATGTAAGAGGAATTATTATAAGGTTCCGCTTCTAGAAGATTCCACTTCTAGAAGGTTCCTCCTCTAGAATGTTCTTAGGTGGTTGGTAGCCGTATATAAAGGGTTCAAACAATGTAATGAAGGTCAAGAAGAAGTATTGTATTTAGAGAATGTATCTCATTAGGAGGTAGCCCCCTCAAAGACACAAGTGAACATGAGAGGATCCCTTCCATAATAGGTATGGTGTTGACATATCACAAGGGTTTTCATAATAATACGTGGGAGTTTTTCTATATTGCCTCTTAATATTTGTCATGTTTTCTATATTCAATTCTCTGGTACTTAAAAATTAGTATTAGAGCACTTTCTTCGGACACAAAAAGGGGAAATCTTTTTTTTGAAGAAGAAAAAGAGGGTCACGACACTCCAAAAAGTTTTGGTAGTTTTCTGTGTATAAATTGTAGAAACCGGTTGTAGATATTAGTTCCTCTTGGGCAAAAAATTGTCCGTAACGTAGTCCGGGAAGTGAATTTATCAACATTTTAAAATCTGCAAATTTTCAGGGTTTTCCACGGATGACCGCACGATTTTGCAGATATTTGTATCCCCTGGGGCCGATTTTTCCCTACAAAGTTACATATCTGAGTTCCTCTTTAAAACATAACCCATTTGAAAAAAAACTCATCTGATTTGGAGCTCCAGAAGTGAAGATATCATTGATTTAAAATCAATCACTTTTTGAGTTTTTCGTGACGATGGAGGAACTGCAGAGCTCATAACTTTTGACATAGTGCTCATATTATTACCATATCAGTGCCATTGGATAGAGCATTTTAAGAGTTTTCTTTTGGTATATTATATGTGGTGTTTCCAATGGCTACTCACTTTCAAATCCTCATGGAACTTCAAATCCAGTTAGAAGACCTCAAGACAACATTTCAAGAGTTCAAAGTTCAAAGGCAAGAGAGACATATTATGCAGGCCATCAGGGACGAATATAATCAAGACATATATGCTTGGTATGATTACGAGGATGAATGTGATGATTGGTATATGGATAGTTGTCATTTCTGGGATGGAAAACACTTCCATCTTCTATTCGATGACTCTAGTCCACCTCATGTAGAGCCCATACTGGAGAGTACACAAGAGCCTTATCTGCATATTCTTCTTCAATTTTATTATTCTCTAGTAGTAGTGGATGAATTGTTGGTCGATTATACATATTTCAATCCACATGACTAGTTTCGATCTTTGGAGCATCATTTTCAATTGGCTATGGTGTTCCAATATCTTCAATGTAGAGTTCATATGAGCACTTGGGCATGGGAATTGTGTTAGCGTTTTAGCTTGGGAGGTACTCCACATGTTTTGTCTTGTATGTGGATGTTACCTTATGTTGACACTACTAGGCACTTAACTTTGTAATGGTTTTTTATAATGTTGTAAAGTAGTTCTTTTATTAAAGTGACTTTTTAATAAAGTGTACCTTCTAATTTTAAAGTGACTTTATTTCATAAAAAACACTTATGTAATAAAGTGAAATATACTTTAATATTTTAAGTGATCCATTTTGGAGGGAATGAATCATGACCCTTGATCTTGCAAAGGCAAGATTAGATCTTGGCCTTTTGATTTAGGGTTGGGGAAGGTGAAAAGACACTTTGGAGGGAAAATGTCATTTTCAGATTTATAAAAGAATGCATTGGGTAGTGTGCAAGACACATTGAGAGAAGAAGAGCGTGAGAGAGATTTCTGAGGAGAGTTTGGAGAGGAAATTGAATAGCAAGAGTTGGCACATTTCCCAAGAGAACTTGGGCACAAATCCCAAGGAAGAACTTTCTGTTTTGGAGTGCTGCTGATTTATTTGTTAAACAAACCATACTGTATGAATCTGTACATGTCATACAACATTAAACATTGGCACAAAAATTGAGACAAGAGGTGGCACAGTTTTTGAGGTAGTTTTTCTAAGTTTTTTGAAGGAGGTCGGTCGTACGGACAACAAGGTACATTAGTTTGTTGTGGGCACTTTTCCCAAGTTGTTGCTTCAGCGAATCCGTATAGCTGTACGGGTTGTGACACTAAAATCGAGGCAAATTTTGGTGGGACAGATTTTGTGCTGTAAGTGGTTTTTCTCTTGGCTGGAAATGTATTGTGGCTACTGATAAATCTTTCCTAAAACTAATAGAAGTTCTCTCTCTCTTTGGGTTTCCCCACATTGGGGTTTTCCCTGGCATTTGCCTAAATTTATGAGTTATTCATGGTTGGATGAATGTTGTTCATTGTGTTTACTTCCGCTACATAATTACTTAGCAATGTGTATTTCTACTTATGGAAATTCATGAATGTGGGTTTTAGACATTTTAGAGTTCATGCAAGACAATTATCTATGGGTTGCTAAGTGTATGATAGAATATTAGCTTACTGATTTTTGTCATTAAATATTTACATGGTATTAGAGCTTGGTATCTGAGTGACATTGAACAGTGAGATTTTTGGGCAAGTTTGAAGGGGGAAAATTTGTGATTGTTTTCCTTGAGCTATGACAAAGAATATGGATACATGCTTTAGATTTGAGGATCGGTTGGATGACATTTCCAACTATTTGCAGTGGAAGGTCCGGATGTCAGCAGTTCTCAACGAGAACAAGATTTGGAACTATGTCAGCTATGTTGTTGTGGTTCCCACAACAGATCCTATTGCTTTGGATTTACATGAGGTCAAGGAGGCCAAAGCTTAGAGGATTATTCTGGATGGAGTGAAGGATCACCTTATCCCACACTTGGTTGAGAAGAAGACAACCAAAGAGATGTGGGATGCACTTAAGAACTTATTTGAGGCGAAGAATGAGAACTGGAAGATGGCCTTGAAGGCTAAGCTGCATGATACCAAGATGGGTAAGGAGGAGAGTGTTTCTTCTTATCTTACCCGGGTAGCTTAAGTGAAAGATGATTCGATTGCTGTTGCAGAGGTCATATCAGATTCAGAGTTGGTGAGGATAACCTTGAAAGGCTTCACCAAAGAATGGGAAGTCTTCGTGAAGTGTGTGGTGGGTCGTGAGCATCTTCTAGATTGGAGCAGGCTGTGGGATGATTTCACTCAGGAGGAGATCCGGGAAGGATCTCAAAGCAGTGGATAGAAGATAGATGGAACTGATGAGAATGTTTCTCTTATTGCAAAGAGCAAGAAGAAAGGAAGTTTCAAGAGGGACTTGAGTAGAGTCAGATGTTACTATTGTAACCAGTTGGGGTACCTTGTTTCTCATTGTCCTGAGAGGAAGAAGAATAAGAAGGAACCATAGGGGCTTGAGACAGCCGCTACAACAACCATGGAGGACTTTGCTTCCAAGTATGATAGGGAATTTTCTTTGGTTACCCTAGTTTCTAGTGTCGGCAGCGGAGGATTTGGAGGTGATATTAGATGGATTGTGGATAGTGGAGCCTCTTTCCACATGACGAGAATCTAGCGAGTATTCCTAAATATCACAGAGACAGGTCTTGACCGATAGGTGGTAAATGAAGGTGGTATGGCGCGAGCTATATGTGGAATTAGAAGGGTTAGATTCCAACTCTAGTATGGAGGATTCCTAGAGCTTGATGGAGTTCTCTTTGCTCCAGGGTTGAGGGTTAAATTTCTCTCAGTATCAACCTTGGAGGATGTAGGATATTGTGCAGTGTTCAAGAGGGAATATGTCTTTATCTACAGGCAGGAAGTGGACCCGGTGGAACTGCAGCTGATCGATGAACGGGTGAACAGGTTGTATACATTGCGAGAACAACCTTTAGTGTATGATTCAACGTCGGATGAGGAGCATGAGGAGGCTCCTCAGACTGCGATGGGCCCAAGGATTCAATATTGCATTCTGAGAGAAGAGAGAGAGTATTTTCTAAGCACTGGCAGGAGGCTCAACCAGTGTGGTCGAACCAATGCTCAGGGTGGAGTGGATTCTCCAAGGAGTTGAGGGTTTCGGGTAGTTGTCAGGAGAAGATCTTCTAGTTCGAGTTCTGTGCAGGTGTTGAGGATGGCTCCAAGTTCAGAGGGAGCTCCTACAGAGCACAATGTGATGGGACCAGATGATGGAGATGGCAGTGAGTGCATCCCTCGCTAAGAGGGAGTGTTAGCTTTTTAGCTCGGGAGGTACTCCGCATGTTTTGTCTTGTATCCAGATGTTACCTTATCTTGACACTACTAGGCACTTAACTTTGTAATGGGTTTTTATAAAGTTGTAAAGTGGTTCTTTTATTAAAGTGACTTTTTAATAAAGCGTACCTTCTAATTTTAAAGTGGCTTTATTTCATAAAGTGCACTTATGTAATAAAGTGAAATATACTTTAATATTTTAAGTGATTCATTTTGGAGGGAATGAATCTTGACTCTTGATCTTGCAAAGGAAAGATTAGATCTTGGCCTTTGGATTAAGGGTTGGGGAAGGTGAAAAGACACTTTGGAGGGAAAATACCATTTTTAGATTTATAAAAGAATGCATTGGGTAGTGTGAAAGACACATTGAGAGAAGAAGAGTGAGAGATTTTTAAGGAGATTTTGGAGAGGAAAGTGAGCAGCAAGAGTTGGCACATTTCCCAAGAGAACTTAGGTGCAAATCCCAAAGAGGAATTTTATGTTTTGGAGTGCTGCTGATTTATTTTTTGAACAGGCTATACAACATCAAACATTGGCACGAAAATTGAGGCAAGAGGTGGCACAGATTTCGAGGCAGTTTTTCTAAGTTTTCTGAAAGAGGTCGACCATATAGACAACAAGGTACACCATTCTATTATGGGAACTTTTCCCAAGACGTTGTTTCAACAAATATGTACAACTGTATTGTCACACACCCATGGTGGGGCGTAAAAATTTCGTTCTTAAGAAAAACAATACCCTCATTCCGGGTCTCTATTCCATTCTTCTCTTCCAGAGCTTTCCAGTCACGATCTCCATGCTCCGAACCAAGCTTAGAGTTGGCAGATATCCTCTCCCAAGTTCTTCGAGTTCTTCCATCCCTCTATACTTGCACATGACCGTGGGCTATGACCAAACGCTGAAACAACAGGTGCAAATACAACCACCACGCAAATCCTCCGGAATGGAAATTCTCTGAAGTTCACAATTCGATGCCACATATCCTCAGGGATTTCGACGACCCTGATTCACTTCGGGACTTTGACGTACAGGAGTCCTGGACGCTCACACAACCTTTTCTCTTGAAGTACTCCGTATCCAGAGTTCCAGATCAAGCGCCATGCATCTGTTTTAAATCAACAACTTAGGTTCATTTCGGGACTTCAACATTCGAGAGTTTCAGACGTTTTTGTAGCCCTTTCTCCTTGAGCGTTTTCTTCTGGAGTTAAGGATCGTGCGCCACACGTCTTTCTTGATCAATGGTCCTAGTTTACTTTGGGACTTCAACATTCAGGAGTTCCAAACGTTCAACAATTTGTTCTCCCAAAGTACTTTCTTCTAGAGTCAAGGATCGTGCGCCACGCTTCCTTCTCGTTTGACGGTGGGGATCCACCTTAGACGACCCTCTACTCCATGTTGATTTGTCCTCACTTTTGAAGTACGTCCGCTAATTTCACCTTCACACTCTACAATGATTCCCCACCATCGATCTCCATTCACAGATCGATGGTTCACGGTAATTGCGCGACCCAATCTTCGAAATCTAGGAAGTGCTCGTTCAACTCTGTCTAGTCGTGGTCGATGATCTTCCATCCCCAATGAGATCAACAACGTTGGTTGATTGTGGGTCGTGAACTAGCATGTTCACTAATTTCACCTTCGTGCTCCATAATGATTCATCACCATCGATCTTCGTTCATAGATCAATGATTCACGACGATTGCGGGGCCCAATCTCCAAAATCTGGGAAGTGCTCATATGACTTTGTCTAATCGTGGTCGTTGATCTTCCACCCCAACGAAATTAATGAAGTTGGTTGATTGTGGGCTATGAACTAGCATGTTCACTAATTTTACCTTCGTGCTCCGCAATGATTCCTGACTATTGATCTAAGTGAGCGGTTGGTGTTTGATTCGTTAACTCCGGTGGGTATTTGAGTTGATCTGATGACTGAGGTAGGTTTTACTCCTGATGAAAGGTTTACATTCATCTCTTCATGTCAGGTTCTTGATTCATCTATGGCTCTTTCTATTCAGGGAGTTCGGGAAATTTTGACTATCGCGAAGTTTGACATTCCAGGCATCGAACTTCTGAAACTCCGAAACCATTATGAACTAGGTCCTTTCATGCTTAGTGTTGGGTTCCTAGACTCAAGTCACATGGACCTTCATATGACCCTCGAGATATGAGCTCTACTCTTAATTGGGTTTTAGCTAAGGCTATGGGCATGAGTTCAAGTTCTCTCATGCTATTGGTTTGAAGGAAACACCTTCCTAATTGATAGAACGTTAAATTCTGAAACAAGATGGTGTAAACTCCCGAGGCTACCGAGACGGTAGCAGTAACAAGAGGCTTACTTCGATTCCAGAGCGGTGAGGTAGCTCTCTGGGGAAAACACCTTTGAGAGTTAAAATGGAGCATACGATAAGAGTAGAAGCATAAGTTCTCAAAGAATCCAACATATATACATGATTTAACCTTTTCAATGCAGAAACCATTTACAGATATGTAAATACATGCATGCAACCATTAATTCTCAATTCAATGTATAAAGTATGGAAACACTTATCAAAAATAGATAACGTGAAGCAACTACTGGAAGGGGTTCCCATTTCCACCCAACCATAGGCTCAGTCACTCCTAAAAGATTTACCACTAGCCACCCCCGAGCTAGACCACGATGCTTTTGGATTCAATCTCTTCTTCCCGGCATAGTAATAGATAGGGACGAAGGTTACTCTCCTTCTCCTGATTCAGTCTCTATTTCCCACGATCAAAATACACTCTTTTCACAGTTCTTACTCAAACTTGATAGCTCAGTCTCTCCTCTCTGCACTCTTCTCAGCTCCCCTCGTTCCCTAACCCCCATGCTTTCCTTTCTCACCTTTCTCAGCAATATTGCATGTAACCCGAATTCCCAGTCCATGGTTAAGTCTGGAAGCCTTACCGATGGGAGGTCCGCCCCATCCCCTCAATAACTCTTGAGGAGGTCTTCCTACCTACCAACCTGACTGTAATTCATTACTAGGTCAGGGGGTTGTTCTGATCCCGAGTAATTTAAATCCAACAAAGTACTGCTTTGGTTGAGGTTAACGCAACCATTCCTGGTCCCCTCCACCATCTCTTTCATAACATTCATGGTCTCTCTTAGCACATCCCCTTTCCAACAGTCATGCAACACATATCCATTTTCTATTAAAATAACATAATTTACATTCATCGACCTTTTATATAAAGGTCCATCAAATCAAACATTCACACTTTTGAGTTCTCCATAGTTTCTTTGCCAATATAGTTATATTTACAAACTGGGGGAAATATGGTGTTACAATACCGTCCCCCTTAAAGAAACATCGTCCTCTATGTTCTATTTGTCAACATGTTATGTATATACAGAGGTAAAAAAAATCAGATATTCCTGTCTCATGGCATCCTCCATTTCCCACGTAGCCTCAATTGGGCCAAAGTGTTTCCACTGCACCTTGGCCTGTGCAATGGTTCGGTTCCTGAGTAAGATTTCCTTCTTGTATAGTATGCATTGAGGTTCTGGCATGAATTATCCCTTCGGCTCCACCTAGATCACAAACCGTTCAATTATATGATTAGAATCATGTACATATTTCTTCAATAATGAAATACGGAAAACATTATGTGCCTTTACTGTGGGATGGAGTGCTAGCCTATAGGCTACATGTCCCACTCTATCTAACACTTTAAAGGGTCCACAATACCGAGGTGCCAGCTTGGAAAAAGATCCCATTCTCAAGGAACTCTTCTTGGGTCTAACTCTGAGATAGACATGGTCTCCTATATTGAACTCTCCGGGGGTTCTCTTTCGGTCGTCGTAGCTCTTCTATCTATCCTAAGAAATTTTTAGATTTTGTTTTATTTGAATCACTTGCTGCTTCATTTCTTTCAACATGTCAAGTCCGATTGAAATTCTATCCACTGGATTACTCCAACTGATGGGAATTCTTCACTGTCTACCACAGAGGGCTTCAAAATGACTCATCTTTAGTGACACTTGATAACTATTGTTGTAGGCAAATTCTACCAATGGCAGGTAGTCTTCCCACTTCTTAGGCTAATGCATTACATGAATCCTTAACATGTCTTCTAATATTTGGTTTACTCTTTCTGTTTGTAGTTCAGTTTGGGGATGATAGGCTGTGCTAAACAACAATTTAGTCTCAAGACTAGCCATCAAGGATTTCCAAAAGCTTGAAGTGAATTTTGTGTCTCTTTTGGATACAGTCTTCCTAGGCATGCATTGCAGTCTGAATATTTCCTTCATGAAGATGTTGGCAATATCTATCACCTTGCAAGTCAACTTGACAAGAACGAAGTGAGCAGACTTGCTCAATTTGTCCACCAATACCATGATGGCTTCATTCTTCTTAGACGATCTTGGTAATCCAGTGATGAAATCCATTGAAATGGTTTCCCATTTCCATTCTGGAATTGGTAGAGGCTGTAACAACCCCGCTGGGTGCCAGTGTTCTTCCTTAACTTTCTGGCATTCTAGGAAATTAGCTAGATAGTCGGATATGTCCCTTTTCAGTCCAAGCCAATAAAATTGTTTCCTAGTGGCCGTGATCATTTTCTGATATCCTGGGTGACCAGTATATGGTCTCTTGTGTAGTTCATCCATTATGAACCTCTTCAAGTTGTTACAGCTTGGAATATACAATCTGTTTCTGTATGTCAACATGCCTTCATCTAGCATCTGATATCCTTCATACTTTATCCCTGTAGGATCTTGCCTTAGGTATGAGGTCACGGTCTTGAAGAATGCATATGTTTCTTGTGCATTCTTGATTCTTTCCCTAACATCCATTTAACAGGTGCTTACTGTTGTCAGGTGAATCATTTTCACACTTCTGCTAAGGGCATCAACCACCCTATTTTCCTTTCCTTTGATGTGTTTGATTTCGAAATCGAATTCACTAAGGAGAGCCATCCACCTAGCTTGTCTAGCATTGAGTTTTGGTTGATCAAACAAGTGCCTCAACACACAATGGTCTATCATAAGTACAAATGTCCTACCCAGGAGGTAATTCCTCCACATTTTTAAAGCATGCACTATGGCAACCAACTCTAGATCATGGGTCACATAATTGATTTCATGCTTATTCAATTTCCTGGATGCATAGCAAATTACATGGTCCTCTTGCATAAGGAATCTTTCGAGTCCTTCCTTGCAGGCATCTGTACACACGAGGAAATCATTATTAGGATCTACAATATTCAACACGAGTGCATGGGTCAGAAGGTATTTCATTTCCTGAAATCTTTCTTCACATTCTGATGTCCAAGTGAATTTAACCCCCTTTTTCTGGAGGGAAGTAATTGGAAAACCAATCTTGGAAAATCCTTTTATGAACCTTCTATAATATCTTGCTAAGTCCTTAAAGGATATGATATCAAATACATCCTTTGGGGTAGGCCATTCCATAATAGATCTGATCTTGTCAGGGTCTACTGCCACCCTTTCTTTTGAGATGACATGGCCCAAGTAAGGCACTTGCTTCTGGAAAAATTCACACTTGCTAATATTAGCGTAGAGCTGATGCTATCTTAGTACTTGAAGTACAAGTATAAGATGTTTTTCATGCTCTTCTCTATTCTTGGAGTAGATTAAGATATCATCAATGAAAACCAATACAAATCTATCTAGGAATTTGCTGAGTACATTGTTCATCAAGCACATAAAAGTGGCGAGGGCATTGGTTAGTCCAAATGGAACCACCACAAATTCATAGTGACCATACCTTGTCCGGAAGGCCATTTTGTGGATGTCTTCATCCTTGATTCACACTTGTTGGTATCCATACCTCAAGTCAATCTTTGAGAAAATGGAAGCCCCCCCTAATTGGTCGAACAAGTCATCTATTCTTGGTAAGGGGTACTTGTTCTTTATGGTGGTCTTATTGAGTTGTCTATAATCTATGCACAGTTAGATCATGCCATCTTTCTTTTTCAAAAAAAAGGTTGGTGCTCCCCATGGAGACACACTGGGCCATATGTAGCCTTTGTCCATCATTTCCTTTAGTTTTAGCTTGATCTCAACTAGCTCAGGTGTACTCATCCTATAAGGTGTCCTAGACATTGGCACTACTCCTAGTGCAAGTTCTATCGATAAGTCAATGTCTCTTCTCAGAGGTAGACCTGGTACCTCTTTTGGAAACATGTGTCGATACTCTCTTAATATGGGGTGGTCCTCTAGGTTCGGCTTGTCATCCACAATAGATTCCAACACCTGTGTTGCATATAGGGGACATCCTTTCTGCAATTATTTTTCATTTGAAGGGATGATATTTGTCTCACTGAGACAAGTTTCTGAATCCCTTGGAGGGTCATCTTTCCCCCTTCTTCATTTACATATTATAAATTTGTATGGTAAGAGTCTAACTTAGTTTTATAAGAAGCCAACCAATCCATACCAATCAATAAGTCATAAGATCCTAGGGGAAGTATGTTAAGGGTCGCTTGGGTGGGAAACCCATTTATGATGAATCGGTAAGATGGTAAGACCTCTGTTACTTTTCTTTTGGTTCCAGTGGATAGCTGTACCAAACATGGCTTAACATGTCTAACTAGTTGCAGTTTACACTTATCAACATTCTGAGGGGTCACATAACTAAAATTAGAACCAGGGTCAATTAAAATAGAAACTAGACAGTTGGCGATCATACCTTCCATCTCCACGACTGAAGCTTGGTGGTCAACTTGTTTATTATCCAAAGCCGCATAAATCCGTGGCATGCTCCTAGACACATCATTGACTGTGGTAGCTTCTTGGATGTTGTAAATTCTCCTATTGTTCCATTTTCTGTGTGGGCAATCCCTCAGTAGATGTTCTTCTCCGTAACCCCAAAATTTCAAGGTTTCTCTCTTTGGGTTATCAGTCTTTCCTGGGGCTGACCCAAAAGGTTTATTTCCACTCTGGAAGGGGAAATTCTGCTGGTACACACTTCGGGTAGGAAGGATCATCCTTGAATCCTTCCTATAGTTCTTAAATATTGAGGATTTAAATCCCTTCTTCTTGAACCCTGAACTACTCTTCTTCTTCCAGTCTTCGTGAGGTTTTGTCTGACGCCTGAATTGTTCGTAACAATACCTTGCTTTCCTGATAGTGTGTTCTAAGGTATTTGGCTCATCAAAATCAATCCTGTTCTAGTAGGTCTGAGGTAACCCACTGATAAATTGCTGGAATTTTTCCTTTTCATCTTTTATGTAGGCTGCATACCTCAACAACTCAAGGAATTTATTGATATATTCCTCTATGCTGAGTTGTCCCAACTTGAGTTCATAGAATTCCTTATTCTTCCCGTCGAAGTATTTATCTGACAGATACTTCTTCTTGAAGTATTTCTCAAATTGTTTCCATGATAAGTCCTTTTCATGGATTCCTTTTACATTCTTAAGATCTTCCCACCAAATGGAAGCCTTTCCATTCAGGTTGAAGATGGTATTCGAGCCTTCAAGTTTTCAGAATAGTCATGAACTCTAAAGTACTTCTTTAAACCAAGCAGACAAGCTTCTGCCTCTTTCCCTTTCTCAATATCTCCATTGAAAGAGGGTGGTTTGGATTTCTTGAACTCCTTAGGGTCATGAATTTTGGAATGCTTTCACTTCTTTCCTTTCTTTTGAGAATGTGAGCTAGTTTTTCTACTAGAATATCCCTCGGAGTTGCCCGTTCCCTTTCCAGAGGACTCTCCTGATGAGCGTACCCTGCCTCCAGGTTGGGTCTTCCTCGAGGTACTTATACCTGTGTGGCCACTTATGGGACCATGTTTTCGTATTTCAGGTGGAATTTGACTTCTCTGTGTATGCCGTCGGTCCACATGGCTACTTGTAGGTCCATGTTTCAGCTGCCTCTGTATTTCAGATAAGCTCTGCAACAAGACTGCATTGATTTCTGTTTGTTTCTCTTTCTCCTTTATCAATCTCTCATTCTTAGCCTTGCAACTCTATAATTCGGCCATAAGGCTGCTTACAGTTTCATCTAGATCCATAGGGGTCTCCACTGCTCTCCTCTCATCAGACTCCTTGTCTCTATTATGGTAGCCCTCCCCCACTTCATGTTGCATTGCCATACTTTATGCTTGTGATTTCCCATGATTCACTAACTGCTAGAGTGCCTTAAGATTTTCTTCAACCATGATTTTTAAGTGACTCATCCATACGCCCAAGTAGGTCAAGTGTTGTAACCATGCTCTAATACCAATTTGTCACACACCCATGGTGGGGCATACAAATTTTGTTCTTATTAAGAAAACAATTACCCTCATTCAAGGTCTCTATTCCATTCTTCTCTTCCATATATTTCCAGCCATGGTCTCCATGCTCTGAACCAAGCTCAGAGCTAGCAGATATCCTCTCCCAAGTTCTTCAGGTTCTTCCATCCCTCTATACTTGGACATGACCATGGGCTATGACTAGATGCTGAAAAAACAAGTGCCAAGACAACCACCACTCGAATCCTCCGGAATGGAAAATCTCCGAAGTTGACAATACGACGCCGCGTGTCCTCATGGATTTCGACGACCCTGATTCACTTCAGGACTTCGATGTTCGGGAGTCTCGGATGCTCACAAAACCTTTTCTCCTAAAGTACTTCATACCCAGAGTTATAGATCAAGCGCCACACATCCGTTTTAAATCAACGACTCAAGTTCTTTTGGGACTTCGACATTCAAGTGCTTCAGACATTTCTGTAGCCCTTTCTCTCAGAGTGTTTTATTCTAGAGTTAAGGATCGTGCACCACGCGTCTTTCCCGATCAACGGTCCTGGTTTACTTCGGGACTTCAACGTTCAGGAGTTCCAAACGTTCCAACAATCTGTTCTCCCGAAGTACTTTCTTCTAGAGTCAAGGATCATGCACTACGCATCCTTCTCGTTTGATGGTGGGGATCCACATTAGGTGACCCTCTACTCTGTGTTGCTTTCTCCTCACTTCCAAAGTACATGATATGTTAATGCGTGTCTCTCATAGATCGACGACTATGAATCACTTCGGCTATTCAGGCTTCGGGAGTTTCAACCTCTCCACACTCGCTTTCTCTCGAAGTGATTTCACCCAAAGTCAACAATATGTCGACCTGTGTCTCTCACAGATTGATGACTAAAAATCACTTCGGCTCTTAGGGCTTCGGGAGTTTCAATATTATAATGCCTTTTCCCCTCCGAATTACTCTATACCCAGAGTTATAGATGGAGCGCCACGCATCCCTTCCCAATCGATGGTTCACAGTGATTGCGAGGCCCCAACATGCTCACTCTTTATCGAAGAGCTCAACCTTCGCAATGTGAAAGGTACTCGCCCAACTCGATATTGCCGTGGTCATTGATCCTCCATCCCGACGAGATCAACGACATTAGTGGTTTGCAGGCCATGAACTAGTACGTCCGCTAATTTCACCTTCGCACTCTGCAATGATTCCCCACCATTGATCTCTATTCACAGATCGACAGTTCATGACGATTGCAGGGCCCAATCTCCGAAATCTAGGAAGTGCTCATCTGACTCTATATAATCGTGGTCGTTGATATTCCATCCCCAAATATATCAACAATGTTGGTTGATTGCGGACCGTGAACTAGCATGTTCACTAATTTCACCTTCGCGCTCTACAGTGATTCCCCACCATCGATCTTCATTCACAGATCGATGGTTCACGACGATTGCGGGGCCCAATCTACGAAATCTGGGAAGTGATCATTTGACTCTGTCTAATCGTGGTTGTTGATATTCCATCCCAACGATATCAATGATGTTGGTTGATTGCAGGCCATGAACTAGCATGTCCACTAATTTCACCTTTGCGCTCTGCAATGATTCCCAACCGTGGATCTAATCGAGCGGTTGGTGTTTGATTCGTTAACTCTAGTGGGTCTTTGAGTCAATATAACGACTGAGGTAGGTTTTCCTCCCGATGAACGATTTACATTCATCTCCTCTTATCATGTTCTTGATTTATCTATGGCTCTTGTTATTCAGGGAGTTCAGGAAATTTTGACTATCGTGAAGTTTGACATTCCAGGCATCGAAATCCTGAAACTTCGAAACCATTATGAATTAGCTTCTTTCGGGCTTGGCATCATGTTCTTAGACTTAAGTCACATGGAACTTCAAATGAATCTCGGGCTATGAGCTCTACTCTTAGCTGGGTTGTATCTAAGGCTATGGGCACGAGTTCAAGATCTCTCATCCCACTGGTTTGAAGGAAACACCTTCCTAATTCGCATAACCTTAAATTCTGAAACAGGGTGGTGTAAACTCCTGAGGATAGCGGGACGGTAGCAGTGCCAAGAGGCTTGCTCTGATTCTCGAGAGGTGAGGTAGCTCTCTAGGGAAAACACCTTCGAGAGTTAAACTAGAGCATACGGGAAGAGCAGAAGCATACGTTCTCAAAGAAGCCAATGTATATACATAATTTAACCTTTTCAATGAAGAAACCATTTATAGATATGTAAATACATGCATGCAACCATTAATTCTCAATTCAACATATAAAGTATGGAAACACTTATCAGAACCAAATAACGTGAAGTGACTGCTGGAAGGGGTTCCCATTTCCACCCAACCATAGGCTCAGTCACTCCTAATGGATTTACCACTAGCCACCCCCGAGCTAGACCACGATTCTTTTAGATTCAATCTCTTCTTCCCGGCGCATGAATATATAGGGATGAAGGTTACTCTCCTTCTCTCGACTCAGTCTCTATTTCCCGCTATCAGAACACACTCTTTTCACAGTTCTTCCTCGAACTCGAGAGCTCAATCTCTCCTCTCTGCACTCTTTGTAGGTCCCCCCGTTCCATGACCCCACACTTTCCTTTCTTACCTTTCTCAGCAAGATTGCATGTGGCCTAAATTCCTAGTCCTTGGTCAAGTCTGGAAGCCTTACCAATGGGCAGTCTACCCCATCCCCTCATTAACTCTTGAGGATGTCTTCCTACCTACCAACCTCACTGTAACTCATTCCTGGGTTAGAGGGTTGTTATGATCCTGAATAATTTAAATCCAACAAAGTATTGGTTCGGTGGAGGTTAATGCAACCATTCCTGGTCCCCTCGACCATCTCTTTCATAACATTCGTGGTCTCTCTTAGCACATCCCCTTTCCAGTAGTCATGCAACACGTATCCATTTTCTATTAAAATAACATAATTTACATTCATCGACCTTTTATACAAAGGTCCATCAAATCAAACATTCACACTTTTGAGTTTTCCATAGTTTCTTGGCCAATATAGTTATATTTACAAACTCAGGGAAACAGGGTGTTACATGTACGGACTGTGGCATGAAAATTGAGGCAGATTTTGGTGGGACAAATTTTGTGTTGTAAGTGGTTTTTCTCTTGGCTGGAAATGTAGTGTGGCTGTTGATAAATCTTTCCTTAAAATAATAGAATCTCTCTCTCTCTCTCTCTCTCTCTCTCTCTCTCTCTCTCTCTCGCTTTGGGTTTCCCCACATTGGGGTTTTCCCTGGCATTTGCCTAAATTTCTGAGTTATTCATGGTTGGATGAATGATGTTCATTGTGCTTATTTTCACTGCATAATTACTTAGCAATGTGTATTTCTGCTTATGGAAATTTCTGAATGTGGGTTTTATACATTTTAGAGTTCATGCAAGACAGTTATCTCTAGGTTTGTAAGTGTATGACAGAATATTAGCTTGCTTATTTTTGTCATTAAATATTTACAAATCGGGTTTACAGTGGTGGTTGGACTACTTCAGCATGGTGGCTCACATTCCTACATGGGACCATGGTTCTCCAGCCTACTTTAGCATTATGGTCTCCACTTATCCATGGGACCATGGTATATGGTTGTACACCCTGATAACATGCGTTGATGATACATATTATTTTGAGAATGAAATGAAGGTGAAAATATAATAAGTAAATATACAGATATATTTCTAGAAACACAGAGACAAAATAATGCACAATTTTTATTAATGAGAGAAATGTACAGAAACTGTAAAAATACAAAGTGAATGAACTCACAAGAATGGTGGCAACTTATCTATGAGAAGAGATGTGATGGCTATTCTCATTCGAAAGAATATGATGTTTACAATGAGGATCCAAAGTCCTTTTTAACATAAAGAAAATCCAAAACCCTAACCTCAGAAGATAGAACACCAAAAGGTTTGCGGGCCCCGATGGGGGTAGTTGATACGTCAACTTCCCAAGGGTATAACTTTTGCATACGATCTTTGTTTGGCATGCATGATATCTTATTGGAAATATCTAGTGAAGGAAAACATTACGCCTAGCATCTTCCTATGGTTATATATTAGGCATTGTCGAGCTAAAAGAATGTCGTTTAGGGCCTTAAAATGGCCCTGGAAGTTCAGGCCTTGAAAAACGTAGAAAAAATGCCAAGGTGGAAACCCCTGTTTTGAGCCAGTGGAATAGGTGGGTGCCATCGACTTCTGCCTAGATCATTCTTACCCCCGTAGGAATAAATGGTCCCCATTGCGTCAAGTTCCCATGGAAGATGGGGAATCTTTTGTTGAATCTGAACCTTGGTGAAGTGTTTGCCTTGCTGAAGAGGTTTGTCCTGCTTAGCATGTTGAAGGCTATTATGAACCTGATGTTGGAGGGTTTGGATCCATTTAACCAATCTAGCTGCATGATCAACTCGAGTGTGGGAGGGCTCCGTTTGTGAATATGCAACATGAGGAGTATGAAGGGATTTTTGTAACTTTGTTGGATTGGGTAGTGTGGATACACCTCCGTAGGTGATGCAACAATATTTTTGCGCTCTTGTACAATATGCTTCTACTATATATAAAGGTCTTTGTCTGAGGCTATAGTGTCATTCTGTTCACCTTTTGACTAGATCGTGAAGAGGATAAAATTTGCGGTATGATATATTACTTTGCAATACTTTTTTTTCGGGACAATAGTTGGGACTACCTCTGGTATCCTGTAGAGTTGACCCCCAGAGTAAAAATGGTGTTATGGGGTCGAGACTCATAAAAAACATGATGCTTCCACATTTATTGCTGGCCTAATAGAACATCACAGTCTTTTAGTGGGGAAACATCACACAATACCTCATCCTTGAAGGGCTTGATGGCATAGTACATGAGACACTGTTTTCTGACACAAAGATCTTGACCCTAGCAAAGCCACCTGATCTTGTATGGCTGTGGGTGTGGTGTTTTTAACAAATCCAACTGCTTGATGACCTCTATTAATATTAGGTTCTTCTGGCTTCTACTATCAATAATAAAATGCACTGGGGTCCCCTTCACCCACATCAGTGAATGGAAGAGGCACTCCCCCTCCTCATGATCCTTTGGTTCCTTTGGTTAGATTGTTGAGGTCACGACATTAATAATGGGTTTTGCATCAATGATATATCTCCTTTTTATTATTTTATGAATCAAAGTCCAAGTCGGGGCTTGGATTTGTTTCTTTGAGCTTGACCACCAATGACTGTTTTGAGTGACATTCATTAGTATTGTGCCAAGGGATTTTGTGGAATTCACACCACTTCCCAGTGTCCTTTTTCATCTTCCCGTTACCCTTATTTTCCCGTGGCTTGGACTGGTGGTCTTCAGGTTTGTTTTTCTGTGAGTTAGGGATTCCTTTACCATACTTTGGTTGCTGTGAATTTGCAGACCGAAACTCCCTCTTTTTTTGCTGCTTAAATTTCTTCTCAATTTTCACATCATATTGATAAGTGGCTCCCAGTGATGAGATGTACAGAAAATCCATTTCGGTATGGATGTACCTATGTAGAGCCCTACAATATTTTAGAACCATATGTCACTCAGAGTATTTGATACCCATCCTGGTTTGCAAATTATGGAAGGTATTTGTGAACTCCAACACTGTTTGGCCCCTCTCTTGATGCAGCGTGGTTCATCTCATGTACTAGTGGTCGTCATAGTTTCCAACAGGGTAATATTGCTCCTTGACCACATCCATAAAAAAATCCCAAGTGGGCTTGACCCCAAATATTCCATAATCCTCTGTGGAGTTTTTCTCCCAGTGAGTTTCCCACCAATGTTTGACATGGGGGAGAGCCTTAAGGAGTGTAAAGGTGATCGTTTCTCTATCGAAAAAATTGTGATCAGAGAAATAACCTTATAGAAAATTTAACCACTTTTCCAAAGCATCCTCATCGTTTTGACCTTCAAATACGGGAATATCAGAATTAACTTGTACCATGAATGGGGCAACATCTCCAAAGAGACTACTTGACAAAGACGTGCCTTCTATTATCGGTAATCATTGAAGGATTTGAGAAAAATTCTCCAACATCCCGTTTCTCTGTTGCACAAGAAACAACTTGATAGGATGTCATGTTCCCTTGTCTCTCTTTTCTTCCACCATGGGAGGTTTCTTGGGCTAGTGAGAGCGGTTTTCCTCAAGAGAAAATAGCTCGAGACCCAACTCTCTATACCCTGACCTCGTCGGGGACATGCACTAAGAAACAAAAAGGAGTATCCTTCTCTGATACCACTGATCCATATTATTTTGAGAACAAATTGAAGGAAGAAATATAATAAGTAAATACACATACATATCAAGACATAAACACAGATATACAATAATGCACAATTTTTATTAATGGAAAAAATGTATAGAAACTGTAAAAATACAGAGTGAATGAACTCGCTAGAATGGTGAAAACTTATCTTTGATAAGAGATGTGATGGCTACGCTCATTTGAAATAATTTGATGTTTACAATGAGGCTCCAAATGCCTTTTTAATATAAAGAAAATCCAAAACCCTAACCCAGGAAGATGAAATGCCAAAAGGGTTGTGGGCCCCAATGGGGGTGGTTGATACGTCAACTTCCCAAGGGCATAACTTTTGCATATGATCTTTGTTTGGGGTGCACGATAGATCGTTGGAAAGGTCTAGTCGAGGAAAACACATTCCATTTGGCCTATCATATGCCTTCATCTACGTGGTAGATGTTGTTGAGCCCAAAAAATGTCGTTTAGGGCCTCAAAACGACCCTGCAAGTTCAGGACCCGAAAAAACGTAGAAAAACTGACAAGGTGGAAACCCTTGTTTTAAGCTAGTGGAATAGATAGGTGGCCACCGATTTCTACCTGGATCAGTTGAGGACAACAATTTCATAAGGGGGATGGAATGTAGTGTAGCTAGAGAGGTAATGGGGGGGGTCGAAGGGCCCATAATGATAATAATGGAGGTCATTCAATGTAAGGTGGACTAGGTCCACTATATTATTAAATAAGACCCACTATGGTAGTTAGAAATATTAGTTTGAACATAATAAATGTAAGAGGACTTATTATAAGGTTTCAGTGTCACTTCTAGAAGTTTCCTCCTCTAGAATGTTCTTAGATGGTTGGCAGTAATATATAAAGGGGTTCAAGCAATGTAATGAAAGTTAAGAAGTAGTATTGTATTTAGAGCATGTATCTCATTAGGAGGTTGTCCCTTCCAAGAGACAAGCGAACATGAGAGGATCCATTCCATCATAGGATCCATTGTATGGTGTTTCCCTACCACAAGGGCTTTCATAATAATAAAATGAGAGTTTTTCTATATTATCTCTGAATATTTGTGGTGTTTTTTGTATTCAATTATTTGGTACTTAATAGTATGATACCATTAATTAAATGCATTTACACCATGTTAAAATTGACATGAATGCAATTTAAATAACTCAACACAACAACATATAAATCCTTATTAAACACAGAGTGAATGGGCAACCATTAAGATCAGAAATATATCACATAAAATAGATAAAAGACTTATCTTTTAAATCAGTTGTACAACCAGTTTCTTGGGATGGACGTTCCATGTAACCATAGACTTGTTGTTCCAGATCTCAACAAAAAGTCACCCCCAAGATGGGGCTAGCAATACACAAAAGGGCGGTCTCTCACTATCCACACACATCTCAAAAAATACCACAACCCCCTAGTATTCTCCTACAACAATCTTGTAACATTCCCCATCTCAATTGAGGTCCATTATGTGTGGAAATACTCATAAATTAAAAATGTTAAAACTAACTAATTTTCCTATAGCTTACCAGCTACGAATTACACAAATTTAACTACTACTTGATACCATTAATTAGATGCATCCCCAACATGCTAATATCACACATGAATGTAACTGATCACTTACTAAACCATCATATAAATCAATCTCATATATAGAGTTCATGCACAACACTTTAAAACTCATAATGCAACAAATAAATAAATAAAAACACTCATCTTTTAATTCAGTTGTGCAACCAAATACTTGGGAAGGAAGTTCCACCCAACCATAGAATTGTTATGCCAAATATCAATAGAAATTCATCCCCAATACGGGGCTAGAAATCCACAAAAGAGGGTGGTCTCTCACTATCCACCCACATCTCAAAAATTCCACAACCCACTTGTATTCTCCTACAACTATCCCAATTTTCCACCCACTCTCTTCCTCTCGACCTGTCCAACCCAAGGAATGCACTCCTTCACTAATCTCATTCCCTTGAGCATCCCATTCATTTATCAGGATATCTTTGGCACGGGTAACTAGGAATATCTCTACTGGGAAACTCAACGGAACTCACTACCAAGCAAACTACCTGCAATTAACAACAAACACATGTTGTTATAGTGAAAATAACATATGAGTTCACTCTTCATGCCTGACAACCTAGCTCTTTATTCTTCAACTCCAAAATGCTCCAAAAACGCTCCAGTATGATCCATAATGTACTCTACATGGTTTCTCTAGCTCCCAACTCTTCTTTTCTTCTCTCTGCTTTCTATTTATGCCCAAACATTAATTGTCTAAAATTGTTGCATCTACCCAAACAAATTTCATCTCTTTCTTTTCCTTCTTTATTTACACACTTTCCAAAGATGATTGTACTCATCCCCCATGCTCCCAATAACTATGGGATGTGACTTCTCACACCCACCCTCTTACATGCATTCAATGGTTGGGTTTGGGAACATTCAACAACAAAACTGAAGGTTCATGTAGCCATATAAAATTTATGAAGTGGGTTGAAGTAATAGACATGGGTAATTCCCCCTTAGAAACCTATAAGGAATTATCTTAGACCCTCTCCTCTCTTGTGGATTAATTCAACCCCCATCTCTTTCCATATCCCCCAACAATTGGCATCACATATTATTATTAAAATTTAGAAATACAATTTGCATATACATCGCTTGGCCATTGCCACACATTATATCGACATAAACATTAATTAAACTGGGGATTATAGAGAGGATGTTATATTCCCCCTCCCCTACAATTGTGCGCCATCCTCGGTGAAAAAAGTACCGATATACACATATATACAAATTTACATCACAATACTAATAAATAAAACTATATAGTTTTACAACTTAAATAGTAGTTCCAACCAAAATCTCATGTTCCTCACAACCCATTGACCCAAGGAATGTACCCCCTTCACTTCTCTCAGTCCATCGGGTTGTAATCGCCTTTTTTTAGGGCCCCAACATAGGTTGAATAGGAATCTGAGATGTGGTTCTAGAACTCTAGCAGCTCCAAATGGAGTCTTTCATTTTATTTTGTATTCTTCCCGCATGTTTTCTTTGTGCTTCCATGTAGCATCTTTAGGACCGTAGTAGGTCCATTAAACCTTTACCATTCTTATGGATTTTTTCTTGAGCACTTTGACTTTCTGGTCCATGATGGGTACTAGTATCACTCAGAAATCCCCTCCGTGTTCCACCTGGATCATAGTCCAATAATATATGTCGTTAGGGCCAACCACATATTTATTTAATAATGACACATGAAATACATTATGCACTCTCATGGATGGAGGAAATGTTAGCATGTATGCAACTGGCTCTCTCTTTTCTGATATTTCAAAAGGTCCACAATATCTTGTTTCCAAATTTGGGAAAATTCCTAATCTTATAGCAAACTTGTTTTTCTCCTTCACTGTTAAAAACACATGTTCACCCACTTTACAATATCTGAAAACTCTATTCTTGTCTGCATAAATTTTCTTCTTGTCCTAGGTAGCCTTTAAATTCTACTTGATCTTTGTCATCTTCTCTTCCATTTCCTTTAACAAATCTATCCCAATAACTGCTCTGTCTTTTGGATTACCCCAAGTCACTAGTGTGTTACACTTGGTGCCATACAATGCTTCAAATGGACTCATTTTTAATGAGGCTTGATACCCATTATTGTAAGAAAATTCAACTTAGTGAATATAATCCTCCCACTTTGATGGTTGTCCCATCACATACATTCTAAGAGTGTTCTCAATTATTCAGTTAGTCCTCTCTATTTTCCCATCTGACTCTGGGTGATACGTTGTACTAAGATTTAGATTTGTCCGAAAGCCTTTGAACAACCCTTTCCAAAAATTGAATGTAATCTTTGGGTCTCTATCTGAAACTATTTCCTTACGCACTCCATGTAGTTTGACAACTTCCTTCATGTAGATTTATGCAATATTTTTTTCCTTGTGTGTTGTCTTCATGGGAATAAAATGTGTCGCCTTAATTAATTTATCCACCACCACCATGATGGAATCATGTTGTTCCACTATTCTAGGCAGCTTAGTAATAAAATCCACTGTGACTACTTCCCACTTCTATTATGGAATTAGCAATGGATATAACATCCTTGCTAGATGCCTATGTTCAGTATTCACCTTTTGGCATTCTAGACATCTGGCTATATAGTTAGCCACTTCTTTCTTCATTCCAAGCCAAAAATATTGGCTTTTCACAACTCTAATTGTTTTCTAATATCCTAGGTGCCAAACATATGACATATTGTGCATTTCCTTCATCATTATATTTTTTAGCTCATTGTAATTTGACACATATACTTTGCCTTTGTACATGAGAATTCCATCTTCTTTTAGCTCAAAGTTTTTAGATTTTTGCTGAAAATTACCTTGTCGTAATGTTTCTTTTATTTTTAGATATTGTTGATATGAGTTTGTTGCTTCAAAATTTTTATCTTTCAGATCAGTCCTATACATGTTTATGGATGCAATACACATCTCATGTTCTCTCCTACTGAGTGCATCAACCACCTGATTTTCCTTGCCTTTGATGTGTTTAATATCAAGGTCATATTCACTCAGAAATTCAAGTCATCTAGTTTTCCTGGAATTTAATGTGGGCTGTCCAAAAAATGTTTTAGACCACAATTGTCTGTCCTTAGCTCAAATTTCCTCCCCATGAGGTAATTTCATCACATTTTTAATGCATGTACAATTGTTTCCAATTCCAAGTCATGTGTAGCATAATTCCTCTCCTGCTCTTTTAATTTTTTGGACTCATAGCATACCAAATGATCTTTTTGTGTAAAGAATACACCGAGCCCTTTCTTGCACGCATCAATGAAAACCACAAAATATTCAGCCGGATCTGCAATCTTCAATACTGTCACACTTTTCAAGATGTCTTTCAGCGTCTAAAAGCTCTATTCACACTTGGAAGTCCATTCAAATTTCACTCCCTTCTTTTGTAAAGAAGTGATTGGGCTTGCAATCTTTAAGAATCGTTTTATGAATATTTGGTAATAATCGTCAAAAATCATGAATGATATGACCTCTGTAACATTTCTTGGCATTTTGCATCCTGTAATGGTCTCTATCTTCTTGGAATCAACTGTTATACCATCTATTGAAATAATATGCCCCAAGTAGTGAATCTTCTTTTGATAAAATATGCACTTACTTAGCTTGGCATACAACTTGTGCTCTCTTAAAACTTGCAACACCATTATTAAATGTTGTTCATGCTCTTATTCTATCTTTTAGTAAATCAGTATATCATCCAAGAACACAATTACAAAATTTTCTAGGCACTCCTTGAACACTCATTTCATCAGGAACATGAAAAATGTCGGTGCATTTGATATCCCAAATGACACTACTATGAATTCATAATTCCCATATCTTGTCTTGAATGTTGTCTTTCTGATGTCTTCTTCCTTTATCCTCACTTGATGATAATATGATCTCAATTCAATCTTGGAAAATATTCTTGCACCTTTCAGCTGATCAAATAAGTCATCAATCCTTGGTAAAGGGTATTTGTTATTTATGGTGACCTTATTCAACTATTTTAAATCAATACACAACCTTAAGGTTCCATTTTTGTTCTTCACAAAAATCACCGGGGTTCCCTAAGGAAACACACTAGGACATATATACCCCTTCCTTAACAATTCTTCAAGCTGCATCTGCAACTCCTTCAACTCTGGTGTGCTCATTTTTTTTATGGTGTCTTAGACATTGGGGCAACTCTTGGAACCAAATCAATAGAGAAATCAATGTCTCGCTTTGGTG
This sequence comes from Picea engelmannii, assembly GCA_009831015.1. Lineage (NCBI taxonomy): Eukaryota > Viridiplantae > Streptophyta > Pinopsida > Pinales > Pinaceae > Picea > Picea engelmannii. Next base: position 646,451 of record ML784474.1, read on the forward strand.
GCAGTCTCGTGATTTCTCCAAAAACATCTCCAAAATTCCTCAAGACTAGATGGTCTTCAGTGCTTGCCACTTTAGCTTTCATTTCCTCTTCCATATGGACTGCAAAAATGTGACATCCCTTCCTAAACCTCTTTTTCAATTGCGTAGCTAAAATTTCTCTAACAACTACAACTCTTGGATTTCCTTGAAGCTTTACTTGCTTCCTTTGTTCATCAATGCATGTGATTGTCTTGTTGTAATAGTCTAGGACAACCCGGTGCTTTTCCAAGCAATCCATGTCAATTAGGAAATCATATGAACCCAATGGTATGGTGTTCACATCTATCTTTGTGTTGATTCCATTCATGTCTATTGTAAAATCTTTAACCAATGCATTGATTTTCCTCTTAGCCCATGTAGCTAATTGAACTAACCAATATTTCTTATGCTTATTCCTTTGAAATTGAAATCATTCAACAATGTTAGAGTTTATGTAATTATGGCTAGCTCCAAAATCAATTAAAATTGCCATGGGATGGTTATCAACCTTCCCTTCCACTTCAATCCCGAGGGATTGATATTATGCTTGCTTGTTGTCCAAGGCTTCATAAATCCTTGGAATGTTTCCTCCCATGTCTTCCACTATTTCATCCTCCTAAATGTTGTGGGAAATCCTCATTCCTTCTCCTTTGTGAGGGAATTCCTTATATAAGTTATTTCCCTCACATCCCCAACATTGTACAAATTGCTACCTTGGAATTTTCTCAAATGAATCTACAGTCTTTTGCTCATGTTGGGTTGACTGACCTTACTAATTTGCTTAGGAGTTTTTCTTGAAAAAGGGTGTCTTAAAATATTTCTTCCTTTGATCCTTTTTACCATTCATCTTGTCATTCCAATATTTTTGGAAAATTGCCCTTCCTCCACTTTGCTCATAAATATGCTTTGCTCTCCTTGTGGCTTCCTTCAAAGTCCTAGGGTTATCATATTGTATCTTGTCATGGTAGAAGGAGGGTAACCCACTTAGAAACCTTTGGATTTTCACCTTTTCATCCTTTATGAAGTCAACATACTTCAGTAATTCAAAGAACCTATTCTCATATTCATCCATTGTCATGATTCCCAACTCGAGTTCAAAGAAATCTTACACCTTCCTT
>ML784474.1:655711-683002 GCA_009831015.1 Picea engelmannii
TTAATGAGAGAAATGTACAGAAACTGTAAAAATACAAAGTGAATGAACTCACAAGAATGGTGGCAACTTATCTATGAGAAGAGATGTGATGGCTATTCTCATTCGAAAGAATATGATGTTTACAATGAGGATCCAAAGTCCTTTTTAACATAAAGAAAATCCAAAACCCTAACCTCAGAAGATAGAACACCAAAAGGTTTGCGGGCCCCGATGGGGGTAGTTGATACGTCAACTTCCCAAGGGTATAACTTTTGCATACGATCTTTGTTTGGCATGCATGATATCTTATTGGAAATATCTAGTGAAGGAAAACATTACGCCTAGCATCTTCCTATGGTTATATATTAGGCATTGTCGAGCTAAAAGAATGTCGTTTAGGGCCTTAAAATGGCCCTGGAAGTTCAGGCCTTGAAAAACGTAGAAAAAATGCCAAGGTGGAAACCCCTGTTTTGAGCCAGTGGAATAGGTGGGTGCCATCGACTTCTGCCTAGATCATTCTTACCCCCGTAGGAATAAATGGTCCCCATTGCGTCAAGTTCCCATGGAAGATGGGGAATCTTTTGTTGAATCTGAACCTTGGTGAAGTGTTTGCCTTGCTGAAGAGGTTTGTCCTGCTTAGCATGTTGAAGGCTATTATGAACCTGATGTTGGAGGGTTTGGATCCATTTAACCAATCTAGCTGCATGATCAACTCGAGTGTGGGAGGGCTCCGTTTGTGAATATGCAACATGAGGAGTATGAAGGGATTTTTGTAACTTTGTTGGATTGGGTAGTGTGGATACACCTCCGTAGGTGATGCAACAATATTTTTGCGCTCTTGTACAATATGCTTCTACTATATATAAAGGTCTTTGTCTGAGGCTATAGTGTCATTCTGTTCACCTTTTGACTAGATCGTGAAGAGGATAAAATTTGCGGTATGATATATTACTTTGCAATACTTTTTTTTCGGGACAATAGTTGGGACTACCTCTGGTATCCTGTAGAGTTGACCCCCAGAGTAAAAATGGTGTTATGGGGTCGAGACTCATAAAAAACATGATGCTTCCACATTTATTGCTGGCCTAATAGAACATCACAGTCTTTTAGTGGGGAAACATCACACAATACCTCATCCTTGAAGGGCTTGATGGCATAGTACATGAGACACTGTTTTCTGACACAAAGATCTTGACCCTAGCAAAGCCACCTGATCTTGTATGGCTGTGGGTGTGGTGTTTTTAACAAATCCAACTGCTTGATGACCTCTATTAATATTAGGTTCTTCTGGCTTCTACTATCAATAATAAAATGCACTGGGGTCCCCTTCACCCACATCAGTGAATGGAAGAGGCACTCCCCCTCCTCATGATCCTTTGGTTCCTTTGGTTAGATTGTTGAGGTCACGACATTAATAATGGGTTTTGCATCAATGATATATCTCCTTTTTATTATTTTATGAATCAAAGTCCAAGTCGGGGCTTGGATTTGTTTCTTTGAGCTTGACCACCAATGACTGTTTTGAGTGACATTCATTAGTATTGTGCCAAGGGATTTTGTGGAATTCACACCACTTCCCAGTGTCCTTTTTCATCTTCCCGTTACCCTTATTTTCCCGTGGCTTGGACTGGTGGTCTTCAGGTTTGTTTTTCTGTGAGTTAGGGATTCCTTTACCATACTTTGGTTGCTGTGAATTTGCAGACCGAAACTCCCTCTTTTTTTGCTGCTTAAATTTCTTCTCAATTTTCACATCATATTGATAAGTGGCTCCCAGTGATGAGATGTACAGAAAATCCATTTCGGTATGGATGTACCTATGTAGAGCCCTACAATATTTTAGAACCATATGTCACTCAGAGTATTTGATACCCATCCTGGTTTGCAAATTATGGAAGGTATTTGTGAACTCCAACACTGTTTGGCCCCTCTCTTGATGCAGCGTGGTTCATCTCATGTACTAGTGGTCGTCATAGTTTCCAACAGGGTAATATTGCTCCTTGACCACATCCATAAAAAAATCCCAAGTGGGCTTGACCCCAAATATTCCATAATCCTCTGTGGAGTTTTTCTCCCAGTGAGTTTCCCACCAATGTTTGACATGGGGGAGAGCCTTAAGGAGTGTAAAGGTGATCGTTTCTCTATCGAAAAAATTGTGATCAGAGAAATAACCTTATAGAAAATTTAACCACTTTTCCAAAGCATCCTCATCGTTTTGACCTTCAAATACGGGAATATCAGAATTAACTTGTACCATGAATGGGGCAACATCTCCAAAGAGACTACTTGACAAAGACGTGCCTTCTATTATCGGTAATCATTGAAGGATTTGAGAAAAATTCTCCAACATCCCGTTTCTCTGTTGCACAAGAAACAACTTGATAGGATGTCATGTTCCCTTGTCTCTCTTTTCTTCCACCATGGGAGGTTTCTTGGGCTAGTGAGAGCGGTTTTCCTCAAGAGAAAATAGCTCGAGACCCAACTCTCTATACCCTGACCTCGTCGGGGACATGCACTAAGAAACAAAAAGGAGTATCCTTCTCTGATACCACTGATCCATATTATTTTGAGAACAAATTGAAGGAAGAAATATAATAAGTAAATACACATACATATCAAGACATAAACACAGATATACAATAATGCACAATTTTTATTAATGGAAAAAATGTATAGAAACTGTAAAAATACAGAGTGAATGAACTCGCTAGAATGGTGAAAACTTATCTTTGATAAGAGATGTGATGGCTACGCTCATTTGAAATAATTTGATGTTTACAATGAGGCTCCAAATGCCTTTTTAATATAAAGAAAATCCAAAACCCTAACCCAGGAAGATGAAATGCCAAAAGGGTTGTGGGCCCCAATGGGGGTGGTTGATACGTCAACTTCCCAAGGGCATAACTTTTGCATATGATCTTTGTTTGGGGTGCACGATAGATCGTTGGAAAGGTCTAGTCGAGGAAAACACATTCCATTTGGCCTATCATATGCCTTCATCTACGTGGTAGATGTTGTTGAGCCCAAAAAATGTCGTTTAGGGCCTCAAAACGACCCTGCAAGTTCAGGACCCGAAAAAACGTAGAAAAACTGACAAGGTGGAAACCCTTGTTTTAAGCTAGTGGAATAGATAGGTGGCCACCGATTTCTACCTGGATCAGTTGAGGACAACAATTTCATAAGGGGGATGGAATGTAGTGTAGCTAGAGAGGTAATGGGGGGGGTCGAAGGGCCCATAATGATAATAATGGAGGTCATTCAATGTAAGGTGGACTAGGTCCACTATATTATTAAATAAGACCCACTATGGTAGTTAGAAATATTAGTTTGAACATAATAAATGTAAGAGGACTTATTATAAGGTTTCAGTGTCACTTCTAGAAGTTTCCTCCTCTAGAATGTTCTTAGATGGTTGGCAGTAATATATAAAGGGGTTCAAGCAATGTAATGAAAGTTAAGAAGTAGTATTGTATTTAGAGCATGTATCTCATTAGGAGGTTGTCCCTTCCAAGAGACAAGCGAACATGAGAGGATCCATTCCATCATAGGATCCATTGTATGGTGTTTCCCTACCACAAGGGCTTTCATAATAATAAAATGAGAGTTTTTCTATATTATCTCTGAATATTTGTGGTGTTTTTTGTATTCAATTATTTGGTACTTAATAGTATGATACCATTAATTAAATGCATTTACACCATGTTAAAATTGACATGAATGCAATTTAAATAACTCAACACAACAACATATAAATCCTTATTAAACACAGAGTGAATGGGCAACCATTAAGATCAGAAATATATCACATAAAATAGATAAAAGACTTATCTTTTAAATCAGTTGTACAACCAGTTTCTTGGGATGGACGTTCCATGTAACCATAGACTTGTTGTTCCAGATCTCAACAAAAAGTCACCCCCAAGATGGGGCTAGCAATACACAAAAGGGCGGTCTCTCACTATCCACACACATCTCAAAAAATACCACAACCCCCTAGTATTCTCCTACAACAATCTTGTAACATTCCCCATCTCAATTGAGGTCCATTATGTGTGGAAATACTCATAAATTAAAAATGTTAAAACTAACTAATTTTCCTATAGCTTACCAGCTACGAATTACACAAATTTAACTACTACTTGATACCATTAATTAGATGCATCCCCAACATGCTAATATCACACATGAATGTAACTGATCACTTACTAAACCATCATATAAATCAATCTCATATATAGAGTTCATGCACAACACTTTAAAACTCATAATGCAACAAATAAATAAATAAAAACACTCATCTTTTAATTCAGTTGTGCAACCAAATACTTGGGAAGGAAGTTCCACCCAACCATAGAATTGTTATGCCAAATATCAATAGAAATTCATCCCCAATACGGGGCTAGAAATCCACAAAAGAGGGTGGTCTCTCACTATCCACCCACATCTCAAAAATTCCACAACCCACTTGTATTCTCCTACAACTATCCCAATTTTCCACCCACTCTCTTCCTCTCGACCTGTCCAACCCAAGGAATGCACTCCTTCACTAATCTCATTCCCTTGAGCATCCCATTCATTTATCAGGATATCTTTGGCACGGGTAACTAGGAATATCTCTACTGGGAAACTCAACGGAACTCACTACCAAGCAAACTACCTGCAATTAACAACAAACACATGTTGTTATAGTGAAAATAACATATGAGTTCACTCTTCATGCCTGACAACCTAGCTCTTTATTCTTCAACTCCAAAATGCTCCAAAAACGCTCCAGTATGATCCATAATGTACTCTACATGGTTTCTCTAGCTCCCAACTCTTCTTTTCTTCTCTCTGCTTTCTATTTATGCCCAAACATTAATTGTCTAAAATTGTTGCATCTACCCAAACAAATTTCATCTCTTTCTTTTCCTTCTTTATTTACACACTTTCCAAAGATGATTGTACTCATCCCCCATGCTCCCAATAACTATGGGATGTGACTTCTCACACCCACCCTCTTACATGCATTCAATGGTTGGGTTTGGGAACATTCAACAACAAAACTGAAGGTTCATGTAGCCATATAAAATTTATGAAGTGGGTTGAAGTAATAGACATGGGTAATTCCCCCTTAGAAACCTATAAGGAATTATCTTAGACCCTCTCCTCTCTTGTGGATTAATTCAACCCCCATCTCTTTCCATATCCCCCAACAATTGGCATCACATATTATTATTAAAATTTAGAAATACAATTTGCATATACATCGCTTGGCCATTGCCACACATTATATCGACATAAACATTAATTAAACTGGGGATTATAGAGAGGATGTTATATTCCCCCTCCCCTACAATTGTGCGCCATCCTCGGTGAAAAAAGTACCGATATACACATATATACAAATTTACATCACAATACTAATAAATAAAACTATATAGTTTTACAACTTAAATAGTAGTTCCAACCAAAATCTCATGTTCCTCACAACCCATTGACCCAAGGAATGTACCCCCTTCACTTCTCTCAGTCCATCGGGTTGTAATCGCCTTTTTTTAGGGCCCCAACATAGGTTGAATAGGAATCTGAGATGTGGTTCTAGAACTCTAGCAGCTCCAAATGGAGTCTTTCATTTTATTTTGTATTCTTCCCGCATGTTTTCTTTGTGCTTCCATGTAGCATCTTTAGGACCGTAGTAGGTCCATTAAACCTTTACCATTCTTATGGATTTTTTCTTGAGCACTTTGACTTTCTGGTCCATGATGGGTACTAGTATCACTCAGAAATCCCCTCCGTGTTCCACCTGGATCATAGTCCAATAATATATGTCGTTAGGGCCAACCACATATTTATTTAATAATGACACATGAAATACATTATGCACTCTCATGGATGGAGGAAATGTTAGCATGTATGCAACTGGCTCTCTCTTTTCTGATATTTCAAAAGGTCCACAATATCTTGTTTCCAAATTTGGGAAAATTCCTAATCTTATAGCAAACTTGTTTTTCTCCTTCACTGTTAAAAACACATGTTCACCCACTTTACAATATCTGAAAACTCTATTCTTGTCTGCATAAATTTTCTTCTTGTCCTAGGTAGCCTTTAAATTCTACTTGATCTTTGTCATCTTCTCTTCCATTTCCTTTAACAAATCTATCCCAATAACTGCTCTGTCTTTTGGATTACCCCAAGTCACTAGTGTGTTACACTTGGTGCCATACAATGCTTCAAATGGACTCATTTTTAATGAGGCTTGATACCCATTATTGTAAGAAAATTCAACTTAGTGAATATAATCCTCCCACTTTGATGGTTGTCCCATCACATACATTCTAAGAGTGTTCTCAATTATTCAGTTAGTCCTCTCTATTTTCCCATCTGACTCTGGGTGATACGTTGTACTAAGATTTAGATTTGTCCGAAAGCCTTTGAACAACCCTTTCCAAAAATTGAATGTAATCTTTGGGTCTCTATCTGAAACTATTTCCTTACGCACTCCATGTAGTTTGACAACTTCCTTCATGTAGATTTATGCAATATTTTTTTCCTTGTGTGTTGTCTTCATGGGAATAAAATGTGTCGCCTTAATTAATTTATCCACCACCACCATGATGGAATCATGTTGTTCCACTATTCTAGGCAGCTTAGTAATAAAATCCACTGTGACTACTTCCCACTTCTATTATGGAATTAGCAATGGATATAACATCCTTGCTAGATGCCTATGTTCAGTATTCACCTTTTGGCATTCTAGACATCTGGCTATATAGTTAGCCACTTCTTTCTTCATTCCAAGCCAAAAATATTGGCTTTTCACAACTCTAATTGTTTTCTAATATCCTAGGTGCCAAACATATGACATATTGTGCATTTCCTTCATCATTATATTTTTTAGCTCATTGTAATTTGACACATATACTTTGCCTTTGTACATGAGAATTCCATCTTCTTTTAGCTCAAAGTTTTTAGATTTTTGCTGAAAATTACCTTGTCGTAATGTTTCTTTTATTTTTAGATATTGTTGATATGAGTTTGTTGCTTCAAAATTTTTATCTTTCAGATCAGTCCTATACATGTTTATGGATGCAATACACATCTCATGTTCTCTCCTACTGAGTGCATCAACCACCTGATTTTCCTTGCCTTTGATGTGTTTAATATCAAGGTCATATTCACTCAGAAATTCAAGTCATCTAGTTTTCCTGGAATTTAATGTGGGCTGTCCAAAAAATGTTTTAGACCACAATTGTCTGTCCTTAGCTCAAATTTCCTCCCCATGAGGTAATTTCATCACATTTTTAATGCATGTACAATTGTTTCCAATTCCAAGTCATGTGTAGCATAATTCCTCTCCTGCTCTTTTAATTTTTTGGACTCATAGCATACCAAATGATCTTTTTGTGTAAAGAATACACCGAGCCCTTTCTTGCACGCATCAATGAAAACCACAAAATATTCAGCCGGATCTGCAATCTTCAATACTGTCACACTTTTCAAGATGTCTTTCAGCGTCTAAAAGCTCTATTCACACTTGGAAGTCCATTCAAATTTCACTCCCTTCTTTTGTAAAGAAGTGATTGGGCTTGCAATCTTTAAGAATCGTTTTATGAATATTTGGTAATAATCGTCAAAAATCATGAATGATATGACCTCTGTAACATTTCTTGGCATTTTGCATCCTGTAATGGTCTCTATCTTCTTGGAATCAACTGTTATACCATCTATTGAAATAATATGCCCCAAGTAGTGAATCTTCTTTTGATAAAATATGCACTTACTTAGCTTGGCATACAACTTGTGCTCTCTTAAAACTTGCAACACCATTATTAAATGTTGTTCATGCTCTTATTCTATCTTTTAGTAAATCAGTATATCATCCAAGAACACAATTACAAAATTTTCTAGGCACTCCTTGAACACTCATTTCATCAGGAACATGAAAAATGTCGGTGCATTTGATATCCCAAATGACACTACTATGAATTCATAATTCCCATATCTTGTCTTGAATGTTGTCTTTCTGATGTCTTCTTCCTTTATCCTCACTTGATGATAATATGATCTCAATTCAATCTTGGAAAATATTCTTGCACCTTTCAGCTGATCAAATAAGTCATCAATCCTTGGTAAAGGGTATTTGTTATTTATGGTGACCTTATTCAACTATTTTAAATCAATACACAACCTTAAGGTTCCATTTTTGTTCTTCACAAAAATCACCGGGGTTCCCTAAGGAAACACACTAGGACATATATACCCCTTCCTTAACAATTCTTCAAGCTGCATCTGCAACTCCTTCAACTCTGGTGTGCTCATTTTTTTTATGGTGTCTTAGACATTGGGGCAACTCTTGGAACCAAATCAATAGAGAAATCAATGTCTCGCTTTGGTGGCAGTCTCGTGATTTCTCCAAAAACATCTCCAAAATTCCTCAAGACTAGATGGTCTTCAGTGCTTGCCACTTTAGCTTTCATTTCCTCTTCCATATGGACTGCAAAAATGTGACATCCCTTCCTAAACCTCTTTTTCAATTGCGTAGCTAAAATTTCTCTAACAACTACAACTCTTGGATTTCCTTGAAGCTTTACTTGCTTCCTTTGTTCATCAATGCATGTGATTGTCTTGTTGTAATAGTCTAGGACAACCCGGTGCTTTTCCAAGCAATCCATGTCAATTAGGAAATCATATGAACCCAATGGTATGGTGTTCACATCTATCTTTGTGTTGATTCCATTCATGTCTATTGTAAAATCTTTAACCAATGCATTGATTTTCCTCTTAGCCCATGTAGCTAATTGAACTAACCAATATTTCTTATGCTTATTCCTTTGAAATTGAAATCATTCAACAATGTTAGAGTTTATGTAATTATGGCTAGCTCCAAAATCAATTAAAATTGCCATGGGATGGTTATCAACCTTCCCTTCCACTTCAATCCCGAGGGATTGATATTATGCTTGCTTGTTGTCCAAGGCTTCATAAATCCTTGGAATGTTTCCTCCCATGTCTTCCACTATTTCATCCTCCTAAATGTTGTGGGAAATCCTCATTCCTTCTCCTTTGTGAGGGAATTCCTTATATAAGTTATTTCCCTCACATCCCCAACATTGTACAAATTGCTACCTTGGAATTTTCTCAAATGAATCTACAGTCTTTTGCTCATGTTGGGTTGACTGACCTTACTAATTTGCTTAGGAGTTTTTCTTGAAAAAGGGTGTCTTAAAATATTTCTTCCTTTGATCCTTTTTACCATTCATCTTGTCATTCCAATATTTTTGGAAAATTGCCCTTCCTCCACTTTGCTCATAAATATGCTTTGCTCTCCTTGTGGCTTCCTTCAAAGTCCTAGGGTTATCATATTGTATCTTGTCATGGTAGAAGGAGGGTAACCCACTTAGAAACCTTTGGATTTTCACCTTTTCATCCTTTATGAAGTCAACATACTTCAGTAATTCAAAGAACCTATTCTCATATTCATCCATTGTCATGATTCCCAACTCGAGTTCAAAGAAATCTTACACCTTCCTTGCATAATAATGCTTGGACAACTATTTCTCTTGGAAATATCTTTTGAACTGCCTCCATGAGATCCTCTTCTCATCAAGGTGCTTGGTTTCCTTAAGTGGACCCCACTACATGGTCGTGTTTCCTTGCAAGTGGTTGGTTGCAATTCTAGCTTCTACCCTTGAGGGGTAATCATGCAACTAGAAATATTTCTTCATTTCCAATAGCTAGGCCTCAACCTCTTCTCCTTTCTTGTGCTCACCATTGAAAGTTCGTGGCTTATTTTTCCTAAGTTCACCTTGCAAGATGTCTACCTCATGCCTTCTTCTATACCATTGGAAAGGAGAAACACTTGGGTTTATCCCTAGCCCTGAACTTGCATGAGTCCTTATGGTGGATTTCCTTAGAGAATGATGTTTCCTTATCATTCTTTTTTACTTCCTATCATTCTCATGATCATCCCTTATACTATGGGATTTGGATGCTGTCACTTTTCTAGCACTAGATTCTTTCTTGGTTCTAAAGTCTTTCTTAACTTGCTTGTGAAACATATTCAGGCTTTGAAGTATCTCTTCCTGAGCATTATTAATATTTTCATTATCGACCATATAGCTATGCACTTCTCTATGCAAGCTTCTCATAGTTATAGGATCTTGCCTTCCTCTTAATATCTCTAAACATTTCCCATATAATAACAATTTGTGTTCATTTCGGTCAAGTTAGCGATGTATTGCAAATCACCAATGGTCCATGGTTAGATCAATATCCTAACCATTGACCATTGGTGATTTGAAATACATCGCTAACTCGACCGAAATGAGCACAAATTTTTATTATTATTAACACATAGACACATTGAAAAAGAACAGAGATACAATAAAACTAGCTTCTATTCAACAACGAAATATGATGACACTATAAAATGCAGACTGAAAACAAGCTTGCTAGAATGGTGGTGGCTTATCTCTAAGAAGAGATTCGATGGTTGCGCTCATTCACAAGAAGATGAGTACAATGAGGCTCTGAAAGAATTTTTACAATAAACATGAATACCAAAACCCCAGACATCCATAAACCTAACCCTAGGATATGAAGTGCCAAAAGTCATGTGAGCCCCATTGGGGTAAGTTGGTACATCAACTTCTCGGGGTTGTAACTTTTTCATACGATCTTCGTTTTAGGCGCACGATAGCCCGTTGGAAATTTATATCTGAGGACGACAAATTATACTATCAAACTTTGAGTTTTTTACAATTTAAATGTGGAGAGCCCTAAAAACCTTTTTTAGGGCCTCAAAATGACCCTTGAAGTTCAGGACCCAAAAAATAGGAAAAAACAACCAAACTGAAAAACGACCAAGATGATCCAGTTGGAATAGCTGGGTGGCCACCAATATCCACCTGTATCAATCCTACCCCCTTAGAAATCAATGGTATCCATTGTGTTGATTTCCCTCATCAGATGAGGAAATTTCAGCTAAATTTGGACCCGAGTGAGCCACTTGCCTTGGTGCAGGAGTTGGACTGCTTTGACAACTCGATAAAGTTGGATCCTCTACTAGCGAGTGCCCTTGAGCTATGTGTCCATGATCTGATTATTAGATTCATGTTCCATTGATTTAGGGTTGAGATCTATTGGTGTTAATTGTTCTTCTATCTTCGAGGTGTCTAATAATGGTGGAAAATATGGCCAAAGGAGATCCACATTGAACACTGGGTGCAAGCCAAGGAAAGGGGGAATGTTGAGCTCAAAATTATTTTCTCCCACAACCTTGGTGATGTTGTAAGGTCCATAGTGGAGTGGAAGAATATTCCTGTGGGGATCTGTAAGGTGTTCTTTCTGCAAGAGAAACCAAACTTTGTCTCCCACCTAAAACTTGTGTGGCACTTGGTGTTGATCATGGCGCTGCTTGTACTTGGAATTGGTATTATGTAAAATATCCTAAACCTATTGTCAAATATGCTATATCCTCTCAATGAAAAAGGTAGCTTTGTCAGCTTCAGTTGGAGCATGGGTCGAGTCTTCTTGGGTGGCCACAAGGGGTAGTGTAACATCCATGGGACCCAATGGTTGAAATCCCAACCACACTTGAAAGGGGTTGTGGGTGGTTGAGCTATGTATGGATCTATTGTAGCTATGATGAACATAGGGAATATTCTCATCCCATGTGCAGGGGTGCTTGGAATTGTACATACACAGGATATGCACGATCATCTGGTTCACGAACTTAGTTTGGCCATTCATCTAGGGGTGGAAGGCAGTGGATTTGGTGAGCTTGGTGTCCGAAAGTAACCAGAGGCTCGACCAAAAAGTGATGAGGAACTGACTATCCCGATATGAGATAATAGTTTGTGGTATCCCAAAATGTGCCCACAGTCATTCAAAGAAGAGCTTGGTAGCGGTCTCTGTTGTGATGCTCTTATTGCAAGAAGACATAATCGCCATCTTGGAAAAGCAATCAACAACCGCAAAAACACAGTCATTTCCCTGCTTGGTGGATGGAAGGCCTGACATGTAGTTTATTGAGATGGATTCCCAGGGACTGTTAGGAGTAGGCAGATGGGTGTACATGCCTTGATTCTTAGTGGCCCATTTGTAAATAGCATAGGCAGTGCAGGACCTGATATACTTGTTGACATCCTATCGAAGTTTCGACCATTAGAAATTATGTTGTAACACTGCCACTGTATTTTCTACACCGAAGTTTCCTGCCACCCGAATGTAGTGGGTTCCCAAATCAACTTCACTCGCTTGCTTGATGGAACGTAAATATGGCCCAGATGGCACAAAATCTCATCCTGAAGATGGAAATTAGTGACAGTTTTTTTTTCTCCCTACATTTGGTAGGTGGTGGCGAAGTCAATATCTCTCTCATAGAGTTGGGGCCATCCGAAGGTCTCATGGCTACAAGAGTCTAGAACCATGGTGAGTGCCATGACTGGAGGTCTACTAAGGCAATCAATGATGTGGTTTCTTCTTTCTGTTTTATACTTGATGTTGAGGTGGAACTACTGCAAGTATGTGGACCACTTTTGATGGTGGTCAATATGCAATTTTACTTGTGTCTGCATGAAATGCAATGAATTATGATTAGTGTGGATGACTGTCTCCTTGCCAAGAATGTAATTCCTCCACTGGTGAAGGATTTCACAATGGAGTACATTTATTTGTCATAAGTAAGGTACTTAAAGATGACATATGATAATGTCTCACTATGATAGGACATGGGGTGGCCATGTTGACTGAGAATTGTGCCCACAACATAGTCTGAAGCATATGTCTCAATCTCAAAGGGATGTTGCAGGTTGGGTAATGAAAGCACTAGGGATGAGCACAAACACTGTTTCAAATCATCGAACACTTGTTTTTGGGAAAGGTCCCACACAAACTTTTCCTTGCCACCACCCTTGGTTACTTGGCTGAGGGTCCATGCAATATGGGAGAATCTCAACATGAACCTGTGATAGAAATTGGCAAGGCCTAAGAAGCTTCGAAGCTCAGTGAGCATGGTTGGATCTAGCCAGTCATGGATGACATAGATCTTAGTTAGATCCACATGCACACCATTCTCATCAACAATTAATCCTAGGTACTAGACCTTGTCCATGCCGAAGGAAATTTTTTCCAAGTTGGCATATAGCTTGTGTTTCCGAAGAGTGTGTAGAACCTGTTGAATATGATACAAGTGTTCCACCCAAGTATTGTTGTAGATGAGGATGTCGTACAGATACACCACTAAAAAAAAATTAGTGAAAGGCCACAAGATATCATCCATCATCCTCATGAAAGTTGCTAGGGAATTTGTCAAAACAAAGAGCATGTCCAACCATTCAAAAAGACCTTCTTTTGAATTGAAGGCAGTTTTTCATACATTTGTTTGCTCTGTTGGGACCTGATGGTAGACAAACTTCAGATCAATGTAACTAAAGTATTTTTCCCCCTTGAGCTAATCAAGGAGATCATCGATTCAGGGAATCGAGTACTGATTCCTGACTGTGATTTTATTTAGGGACCGATAATCAATGTAGAGTCTCCAGGTCCCGTCTTTCTTCTTCACAAGCATGATTGGAATTCCACAAGGTGATGAACTGGGTCGGATGTGCCCCTTTTGGAGAAGTTCTTGGATATGATGGTTGATCTCCTCATTTTCTAACAAACAACAGTGATAGATTGGCCCATTGGGTAGCGGTGTGTCAGTGGTCAGATTGATGGAATGCCTTTGTATTCAGGCATGCATGTGGTCAGATGTATTTGTATTCTTCCATGACCTTATCCACTTTTTTTTTTTCTGCGTGGAGAGGTCGGTCACGGAGGCCATGGATGTGGCTGCAATTTTTCGCTCACTCTCAGAGCAAATTAGGAAGAAGACAAACTTCCTGGTTTGAGATATGAACTTCCTGCATTTCTTGGTAGAGATCAAGGAAATGACACTAGGTGGGACTACCTCATGTATCCTATACAATTTTCTATCCAAAGTAATAATAACACTGCGAGACCTAGGCTCATATATAACATGAAATTTCCATAGATAAAGTTGGCCCAAAAGAACATCACAAACTTTAAGGGGAGAAACATCACAAAATACCTCATCTTTGAAGGGCTTGATGTCGTAAGACATGTGACACTGTTGGATGACATGAAGATTTCTTCCTTGGCGAAGCCATCTGATGGTGTAGGGATACAGGTGCAGCATTGTCTGCAGGGGAAACCACTTGAAAACCTCCACTGAGATGAGGTTCTTTTAGCTACCTCTATTAACGATGAAGTGCAGTGGGGTTCCTTTCACCCACATCTATGAATGAAAGGGGCACTCACCTTACTCTGGCTCATTAGGTTCATCGGGATAGATCTATGTGGTAGCAATGGTGGCACTGGGTTCCACGTCAATGTTTTGTCTCCCCTTTTCTGGTTCTGAGTCAGATTCAAACCCCACATATTATTCATAGGCTTTCACCTCATCCACCAATGAATTCTTTGAGTGGAAATCAATAGTGTTATTCCAGGGGCTCTTATGGAAGTCGTACCACTTCTCGGTATCTTACTTCGTCTTTCCATTTTCTTTCTTTGTTTGCATCTTAGACTAGTTGTCCCAAGGCTGTCCATATTTTCTCTGCCCTTTGTTCTATGGGTTGGGGCTTCCCTTATCCTTCTTTTGCTGTGAGGGGTTCCCAGACCCAATCTTCCGCATATTTTGTTTAAGCTTATGCTCAATTTTGATAGCATATCGATAAGCCATGCCTAAGGATGAGATGTCCAAAAACTCCATTTCTGCCTAGATTTATCTATGTAGACCACCGCGGTACTTGAGCACCAGATGTCACTCAGAATATTTGATACCTAGATTGGTGTGCAAGGTATGGATGATATTTGTGAACTATGGCACTGCTTGGTCCCTTTCCTGCAGTAGTGTGGTCCATTTTGTATGCAGGTCATCATAACTTCCAAAAGGGTAGTATTGTTCCTTAATATCATCCCTGAAGGATTCCCAGGTGAGTGTGAATGTAAATAATGAGGGTTCCTCTTTTTCCTTTTTCTCATAGAAAGTCTCCCACCATTCTTTGACATGGGGGACGGCTTTGAGGAGAACAAAAGCAATCTTTTCTCTATTCAAAAATTTATGGACAAAAAAATACCCTTCTAGTAGATTCAACCATTTGTCTATAATATTTGCGTCTATATGACCTTCAAATATAGGAATATCAAAGTTGATATGTACCTTGAAGGGGGTGACACATCCTCTCGAGGAAGATGCATCGCTTGTTGGTAGCCATCGAAGGATTTGCGTAAAATTATCCATCACCTTGTTCCTCTGTTGAGTGAGGGCTTCCTCGAGCAACAATTTGAAATGATCTCTTGCCATGTTGTGTTTCTTTTCTCCCACCATGGAAGGTCGCTTGGGCATGCAATATCTCTTGTCCTCAAGACAAAAAATCTCGAGACCCAATTCTTTGTACCCTGACCTTGTCGGGGACATACACTAAGAACGATAAGGAGTAGACCGCTCTAATACCACTGATCCATATTTTATGAGAAGAACGAAATGAACACATATTATTATTATTATTAACACAGAGACACAATGAAAAATAACATAGGTACAATAAAATTGGCTTCTGTTCAATAAAGAAATATGCTAACACTGTAAAATGCAGACTGAAAACAAGCTTGCTAGAATGGTGGGGCTTATCTTTGAGAAGAGATGTGACAGTTACGCTCATTCGCAAGAAGATGAGTAAAATGAGGATTTGAAATCCTTTTTACAATAAACATGAATGCCAAAACCCTAGGCATCCAAAAACCTAACCCTAGGAGATGAAGTGCCAAAAGTCATATGTGGCCCGTTGGGGTAAGTTGGTACATCAACTTCCCAGGGTTGTAACTTTTGCATTCGATCTTCGTTTTAGGTGCACGACATCTCATTGGAAAGGTATTTCCGAGGAATACACATTATGATGTCAAAATATGATTCCATTTGTTGTTTGACTATGGTGATCCCTAAAAATACTATTTAGGGCCTCAAAACGACCTCAGAAGTTTAGGACCTAAAAACTAGGAAAAAACCGCCAAACTAAAAAACTTCCAAGATGAGCCAATTGGAATAGGTGGGTGGCCATCGATATCCACTTGGATCAAACATGATCTTGACTGTCGATCCATTAGACTTCGCCTAATTCTACAACAACCATTAAAACATGAATTTTGAACTTTGAGGTTGAATTTTAACTCTGTAACTCTGCAGATTGACTTCATTAAACCCTCTTAGACATTTATTAGTAATTTACACTCAAATTTTCTCACGAATTTGGGGATTTCACTCTAATTTTATCTATTTTCCCCCAAGTTCATTTTACACTCAAATGTTTCCCCAAGTTCATTTATCAGAAATTTACTCTCAAATTTTGCCCAAATTTTCACCAATTCTTGGTCCCTACGGGTCCATTGTTTGAACCAGAGGATCCGATGCCATAATCTAACATTCTACAACCCAACTAAGGTCCATTATGTGTGGAAATACTCATAGATTTTTTTTTTTTAAACTAACGAATTTTCCTATAGCTTACCCGCTATGAATTACATACAGATTTAACTACTACTTGATACCATTAATTAGATGCATCTACAACATGATAAAATCACACACGAATGCAACTAATCACTTATTACATCATCATATAAATCAGTCTCATAAACATAGTTCATGCACAACAATTTAAAACTCATAATGCAACACATAAACTTATAAAACACTTATCTTTTAATTCAGTTGTGTAACCAACTACTTGGGACGGACATTCCACCCAACCATAGACGTTTTGTTCCAATTCTCAACAACAAGTCACCCCCAAGTTGGGGCTAGCAATTCAAAAAATAAGGTGTTATCTCATTGTCATCTTGCATCTTAGAAATCCCACAACCCATTGGTATTCTCCTACAACTATCCCTATTTTACACTAGCTCTCTTTCTCTCGACCTATCCAACACAAGGAATGTACCCCTTCATTGATGTTAGTCCCTTGGGCATCCCATTTATTTATCAGGGTCTCTCTGGCACATGTAACCAAGAATATCTTTGCTAGGAAACTCAAGGGAACTCACTATCAAGAAAACCACCAACAAACAACAACAAACACTTGTTGTTATAGTGCAAGTCACACATGAGATCACTCTTTAGACATGACAACCTATATCTTTAGTCTTCATCTCCAAAATGCTCCAAAAACACTCTAGTATTCTCAAGAATTCACCCTCCATGATTTCTCCAACTCCTATCTCTTTTTTTCTTCTCTATGCTTTATGTTCATGCCCAAACATTGATTATCTAAAATTGTTATAACTCCCCATACAAATTTCCTTTCTTGAATTACACACTTCCCCAAGATGATTGTACTCAGCCACCATGCTCCCAATAACTATGAGATGTGACTTCTCACACTCACCTTACATGTATTCAATGATTGTCTTTGAGAACACTTAAAAACCAAATAGAAGGTTCATGTACCCATATAAAATTTAGGAAGTGGGTTGAAATAAAAGACATGGGTAATTCCCCCTTAGACCCCTCTTAAACATTCTCTTAGACCCTCCCCTCTCTTGTGGATTAATTCACACCCCATCTTTGTCCATATCCCCTAGTAGATGGAATCACATTTTACTATTAAAATTTAGAAATGAAATTCACATATACATCCACTAGACCATGGCCACACATTATATCTACATAAGCATTAATTAAAATGCAGATTATGGCGGGGATGTTACATATCCTGATTTCCCCCTAACTCTCTTCCTCTCAACCTGCCCATACTAAGGAATGTACCTCATCACTACTCGGAGTCCATTGGGCGTCTCATTCATTTATCTAGGTCTCTCTAGCACATGTAACTAGGAATACCACTACTGGAAAACTCAAGGGAGCTCACTGCTAGGAAATCTACCGGGAAACAATAGAAACCAAGCTTGATTCTCTAGATCATCTCTCACAAGAGTTCACTCTTCAGGATTGACAAACTGATTCTTCTACAAGCCTAACAACTTGCTTCTTTAGTCTTTAGTCCCACAAATTCCCCATAATTCACCCTCCATGGTTTCTCTAGCTCCAGTGCCTAAAAATTCCCCCCCTTGGCCATACGGATTTCCTCTCCTTTGTCTTTCTTTCTTGACTTACATTCTTCCCAAAATTGATTGTACTTAGTCCCATGCTCCCAATAACTATGGTATCTAA
This sequence comes from Picea engelmannii, assembly GCA_009831015.1. Classification (NCBI taxonomy): domain Eukaryota; kingdom Viridiplantae; phylum Streptophyta; class Pinopsida; order Pinales; family Pinaceae; genus Picea; species Picea engelmannii. The sequence continues at coordinate 673,899 of ML784474.1, forward strand.
CTTCTCACACCCATCCTCTTACATGAATTCAATGATTGGTCTTGTTAACACATAGGAAGTACAAGAGTCAAGGTTTTCTCTCATTTTTCAAATTTTTTGTTAGTCTAGTCTAAGCAGGTCGCTTTTGGTCCTTGTTAGTCATGTCTTATGTCTTTCTTATAAGTCATTGGTTTAAAACTCATGAGATTATCAGAGTATGGTTACAAAGCCTTGATGTCATGATGGTGGTTGTCATCATTTGTAAAGAGGGAAAGTATTGATCATGTCTGCATAACTTGAAGGTCACCATCAAGTATTTTGTCCAAAAAGGGTGTATATGTTTTAAGGATCCACTTAACCATCTAAGTGCCATGTCACCTGTCAAATCTCATTCACTATAGACTCTCCTAGAAGTTCACAACAATTCAAAATACCTCATGCACTAAATCGTACATGATTACAATTTTGGGAACGTGGCACTTGGTGGATTCTTGTTTTCAGCACCTTGTCATCATCCAAAAGGTTGAGGTCAAAAGGAAGGTTCAATCGTTTCATGCTCTTTCAATTTGAAAAGATTCTGTTGCAGACTGTTCCCTGCTACAAACTGTCTAGATGCTGCAAACCAAATTAGTGTTGTGAACTCTCTTTTTTCCCAGTTGCTTCAAAATCTTGTTATTTGAGTTTGCATTCAGCCTTGTCATCATCATTTCATCCAGGATTCCATATTCAAATTACATTTTAGTCTCTGTAAAATCGTTCTAGTGTAAACCCTAGTTGCAACAAAACCTTAGATTCATTAGATTTCAGCACACAGTTTGTTGGCAACAATTATCAGAGAGGTTTTTACTCTTATTTGACTTGCCATGGAAGAAGATGCATCTGAAGCACCAACTCAACAAATAACCAAAGCCAAATATATTAAAGAGCTTGTAGAAATTATTGAACTAAATTCTCCTTCTAAAGAGAGCAATCCCACTTTCAAAAGGCTCAGAAAGAAAATAATAGAGACAATGGATGAGAATAAAAAATTGAAAAAGGAAAATCTACAAGCTAGAATTAAATTGAAGGAAAACATAGATCTATGTGAAGAAGCCATTGCAAAGGAAAAACAGATGGTGAAGAGATCACTACCCCTACATAAACAGGTAAAAAATGTGTACATGAAGAAGAGTTATTTTCAAGCTGTAAGTAGAAAGCAAATTGTAATGTATAAGAAAATTTGTAGCGAATCTTGCAGAGGCGCTGCGAACCTGCTGAAATTGAAACAATTTGCAGCAAATTAGTACATTGCAAACTCGTATTTTCATCATATATTTTAAAATACGAACTGGGTTTCACTAAAAAAAAATTTGGAGACGAATCATAATGTCAATGACTTTCTGACCAAACATCATCCCGACCTAGATCGTCATTTGGGAGAAACATTGAAAACATCACCTACAAGAAAGTTTGCAGCGAATCCTTCACATGCACTGCGAACTCTAACACTATGATAAGTCTAAGTTATGGGAGAGATTCCAGCTATAAGAGGAGGTCCGAATGGTTCCCCAGGAGGTAGTTAGACATTAAGGGACACTTGTACCTGAAATCTAGCTCCACTAGATCTCCAAGCATAAGCTGTTTGTACTTGCATTTATCATCACCAACAACTTCGTGGAATCTACCGATTTGTTAAATTTCTCTTTGTTTGTCTATTGCCACACCTCCAAGGCACAAAATCATATTCTAGAGCTAGGTAACGATTCATAAAGAGACTTTTGATTTAATTTTCTATTTAATGGGTGATATGACTCTAATAGAGGGTTGGAATGGTTGGATGTGAAGATTTATGTTTTGGCTGGAGACTGTTAAAAGTTCCCACACTATGTATGTACAGACTTAAGACTCTTAAGTAATTCAATATAAAATCCTTTTCTACTCTTTCATGCTATTATTATTGTCTTTCTTTGGGATTATCTACTGATGAAGGATTTATCTTTAACACTTGTGTTCATGATATGCAGTGACTGATTTACTGTAAATTTGTTAATGCAAGTATTGTCAAAGCATATTTTCTTGTTGACCAAGAGGTTCCTTGTTAGTAATAATTCCATTGTATGTGTGCCTAATGTAACTTAGTTCATATATTTCATTCTTTTCCTTCAATCTTCCATCTTTTCATTGATGTTCAAAAATTGATCTAAGATTGTTAAGGCCTTGCTTGTTGGAGTATGTTGTGTGGAGATTTTGTGTTGATATCCTGAATTGAGTTTCTCATCCATTCGTGACACTTGAGATGAAAAAACCTTACCCTTTTATAAACCTACAAAATTTTTGATGGGTATTAGGCTTACACCTACAACAATCTAGGTGTGACTTCTAATGCTAACATTTTTTTTGTCATTTCCAGGGAATGAAGACATGAAGATATCTTCCCTGGGTTGTATGAAAAACAATATGACCAACACTTGATGGTGAACAAGTGTTGGTTACAAAAAAGACTGCAATTTTTCACCGTGGCGACTCCACACACTTGAAGAATTTTTTGGTAATTCAAATAAGTCACAAGACTCCACTGAAGAATGAGCTCAGATAGAAAAGGATGAAAGGAGGACACAACAAGTCTAGGTTTCAGGTCATAAGTTTCTTTCAGGAACATTTTTTTTTTTTCATCAACTCTTTCTCGTATTTTCCTTCACATATCAGAAGAATCATCCTTTGCGCTGTCTATTTGGATTACCATCAACCCACTGTTGTATATCCCTCCTTGAAACAAGAATATTTATCCTCTTCTTGCATCATTGATTTTGATCATTTTCCTTTGTCCAAACCATGTGATAATGATGTTTGTATCCAAATATCTCCTGAAATTGATCAGCCCTATAGCCATGTGGATTATAAAGTTGATTTACCTCTTGCAAACTCTGTTATATCTTGCAATCAACCTGTTATACGTAGTTCTCAACCCACTAATGTTCAGTCTATAATTAGAGAGAAAAAATTTAAATCCTTAAAGCTTCCATCTACTCTTCATCCTTACCCTCCAATTTTTTTAGAATATCTACCTCTTTTTATTGGGGAAGATTATATCACAACTGAGAAGCATTTGAGAGCTTTTCAAAATTTCATTGACAATTTGGAAATCATGCATGAGGATTTTGTCATGAGGTTATTTTCCAAATATTTGGTTGGGGATGTTGCTTTGTTGTTTAAAAAACTGGAGGTTGGTTCTATTGGTTTGTGGGTTGAGTTATATAGGGAATTTTCAAGATATCGGGGAGAGAGAAAATCCTTTGATCAATACTTAACTGAGTTTTGTGCTTTGAGGAGAGAGAAGGATGAAGTTATTTCTACATTCAACATGAGGTTTTGCAATTTTTTTTGCAGTATTCCTATTGAAATACAACCTTCTGAAGTTGCTGCCATGGTATAGTATACAATGGCACACCATCCTGATCTACTCTTTTACCTTAGAGAAAAAACATCACCATCCTTGCAACCAATGTTTGTTGATGTAGAAGAAGTTGAGAGAAACCTTCGGTCTTGTGCACAACTCTCTAGTCATATATTGGACGATGTTTTGGATGCAAAAGAATCAGAGGAAGGATATGAACAACAAGAATATAATCTGAGCTTGCAATTGTTTCAACATGCTTGTGCATAATTTTCATATCTTGATTCTTTTTCAAATCTTAAAATTATTAAATCATAATTTTTTACTGTTGAGGATGCAAATGTACATGCTCATAACTCATACTAACAACATGAATTTACATATATAGTTGAATCTTCTCCTAGTTATGAGCAAAGGGATGATTTTGTTTATGAAGATTATCATGAAGATCATTTTGTAGAAGATAATAGTCAATTGGTCAAGAAACAATCTGTCATTTCAAAGTGTCTGGTTGTTGATATTGGGGATTGGTGGACCTTTTTTGTTCATGATAATATGAAATATTATATATTCTTAAATTCTGGTCAAAAGATTTCACTCCAGTAACAAAGCCAACAAGCAACTAAAAGGGATCAAAATTTTGTATTAGTGTCTGCAAATAAGTTTTTTTCCCAAGGATATAATCAACAATCATAAAAATCTTTTGTTGTTCATGATTATTTTGAAGCATGTGATATTTATGGAATGTTTCAAGGAGGTCGAGAGGATTACAGTCTTGTCAATAGAGACAAAATTATGAAGGAGTAGCCTAGTCTTCTAATGCAGCCAAAAATTTGTTCTATTATTCATGATTCCATAACCATATACATGGAATCTTTCTATTCAGAAGTTTCCAGTGATGGAGCTTTCACCATGCAAGCAATTTGCAGCTATAAGTATCAACTTCTCATTGAATTTCTGCTGCATTTGTTTCATTTGTTGTGGCTTTTATCAAAGAGATTTCTGCAAAACGTTATTTTCATTAGTCAGATGTTCTTATGGATTCATTGGAAATTTCATTACACTTGATCAAGCAAAGTTCAGATGATTAGAGTATGGAAATAAGCTCGATTCAAAGCATTTTTGTTTTCAGTTTTTGGTTTGTAGTAGATCAACAATAATGACTCCATAGCCCAATGGATAAGGAACTGGAACTGCAAATCTTCTTGGAGCCTCATAAGGAGGTCTCCATCCCATATGGAGCCAGATGTTAACACATAGGAAGTATAGGAGTCAAGGTTTTCTCTCATTTTTCAAATTTTTTGTTAGTCTAGTCTAAGAAGGTCTCTTTTGGTCCTTGTCAGTCATGTGTTATGTCTTTCTTATAATTCATTGGTTTAAAACTAGTGATCTGGTGAAAGTATGGTTACAAAGTTTTGATTTCATGATGGTGGTTGTCATCATTTACAAAGAGGGAAAGTATTGGTCATGTTTGCATAACTTGAAGGGAACCATCAATTATTTTGTCCAAAAAGGGTGTATAAAAGGTTTTAAGGATCCACTTAACCATCTAAGTGTCATGTCACCTGTCAAATCTCATTCACTGCAGACTATCCTAGGAGTTCACAACAATTCAAAATACCTCATGCACTAAATTGTACATGATTATGATTTTGGGAATGTGGCACTTGGTGGATTCTTGTTTTCAACGCCTTGTCATCATTAAAAATATTGAGCTCAAAAGGAAGGTTCAACCATTTCATGCTATTTCAATTTGCAAAGATATCACTACAAACTATTCCTCATTGCAAACTATCAGTCACTGCAAACTGTTTAGATTCTACAAACCAAATTAGCACTGAGAAATATTTGTTTTTCTAGTTGCTTCAAAATTTTGTTATTTGAGTCTACATTCAACCTTTTCACCATCATTTCATCCAGGCTTCCAACTTCGACTTACATTTTAGTCTCTGTAAAATTGTTCTAGTGTAAAACCTAGTTGTAACAAAACCCTAGATTCACTAGATTTCAGCACATAGTCTGTTGGAAACAATTATCAGAGAGATTTGTACTCTTATTTGACTTTCCATGGAAGAAGATGCAACTGAAGCACCAGCTCAACAAACAACCAAAGATAAATCTCTTAAAGAGCCTGTAGAAATTATTGAACTAAAGTCTCCTTCTAAAGAGAGAAATCCCACTTTCAAAAGGCTCATAAAGAAAATAAAAGAGACAAAGGTTGAGAATAAAAAAATGAAAAAGGGAAATCTACAAGCTAGAATTAAACTAAAGGAAAACATAGATATGTGTGAAGAATCCATTGCAAAGGAAAAACATATGGTGAAGAGATCACTGCCCCTACATAGACAGGTAAACAATGTGTACATGAAGAAGAGATCTTTTCAAGTTGTGAGAATAAATCAATTTGTCATGCACATGAAAAGTTTGCAGCGAATCTTGCAGAGACACTCCGAACCTATTGAAATTGAAACAGTTTGCAACAAATTAGTACGCTGCAAACTTGTATTTTCATAATATATTTTAAAATACAAACTGGGTTTTGCTAAACATTTTTGTGGAGAAGAATCATAATGTCATTGACTTGTTGACCAAAACTTAGCCTGACCCAGTTCGTGGTTTGGGAGAAAAGTCGAAAACATCACCTACATGCAAGTTTGCAGCGAATCCTATAGATGTGTTGTGAACTCTAACATTCTAATAAATCCAAGTTATGGGAGAGATGCCAGCTATCAGAGGAGGTTTGAATGGTTCCCTAGGAGGCATTTATACATTAGGGGACATTTGTACCTGACATCTAGATCCACTACATCTCCAAACATGAGCTGGTTGTAGTTCCATTTATCATCACCAACAACTTCTCGGAATCTAGCAATTTGTTAAATTTCTGTTTGTTTGTTTATTGACACACCTCTATAAGGAACAAAATCCTATGTTAGAGCTAGGTAACAAGTCATAGAGAGACCTTTTAAGTAATTTTCTATTTAATGGGTGATATGACTCTAATAGAGGGTTGGATTGGTTGGATGTGAAGCTTTATATTTTGGTTGGAGACTGTAAAAAGTTTCCACACTATGTATGTACAGACTAAGACTCTTGAGTAATTGAAGATCAACTACTTTTCTACTATTTCATGCTATTATTCTTGTCTTGCTTTGGCATTATTTATTGATGAAGGATTTATCTTTAGCACTTGTGTTCATGATATGCAATGATTGATTTACTGTAAAGTTGTTAATGCAAGTATTGTCAAAGCATATTTGCTTGTTTACTAGGAGGTTCCTTGTTAGTAAGAATTCCATTGTATGTGTGCCAAAGTGCCTAATGCAACTTGGTTCATATATTTCATTCTTCTCCTTTAGTCTTCCATCTTTTCACTGATATTCAAAAACTGATCTAAGATTGTTTAAGCCTTGCTTGCTGGAGTATGTTGTGTGGAGATTTTGTGTTGATATCTTGAATTTAGTTTCTCATCCATTCGTGACACTTGATATTACAAAACCTTACCTTTTTATAAACCTACAAAAATTCTAATGGGTATTAGGCTTACACCTACAACAGTCTAGGTGTGACTTCTAATGCTAACATGGCTCTTCCACACTCAAACAAAAAATAGAAGTTTAATACATGATCATAATAAAATTCAAGAATGTGGCTTTGTATTAATGCCCATGAATAATTTCCTCCTTGGGCCCCTCTTAGACACTCCTAGACATCCCCCTTTCTTGTGGATTAATTATCCCCCATCTCTATCCATATCCCCTAGCATCTGGCATCACATTTTATTTATTAAAACTCAAAAATACATTTTGTATATACATCGCTTGGCCACAACCATACATTATATCTACATTAAGCATTAATTAAACTATATATTATAGCGGGGATGTTACAAATGAGGGGCCAAAGGGCCAATTATAGTAATAATAGAATACGACATTTAATTTAATGTGGACTAGGTCTACTATGCTTATTATTATTATTAAATAAGTCCCACTATGGTAGTTGGTATTGAATAAAGGTAATGCGACCTCACTAAAGAATGTCCACTAGGTAGTTAGGAGATTTTTATGATTAGGGTTCTCTTATTAGCTATAAATAATGATGGATTCCTCCTTATGAGAGGTGTGGATTTTATTTTATTTGGAGCTTAGCTCATTGAGAGGTCACCCAACTTTAAGAGGAAAGTGAACATGAGTGGATTCCTTCCATAAAAGGATCAATTGTAAGGTGTTTCACGAACTTAATGGCAGTTTGATATCAATAAAGTAAAGAGGATTTTATATCTTATTCTTGTATATCTTGTATGTGATTCCTCCTTAGGGGTGTAATGGGGGGACAAAGGGCCCATTAGAGTAATAATTGTGGATGTCATTCAATATGAGGTGGACTACATCCACTATGTTTGTTTTATTAAATAATGCCCGCTATGATAGTTAGTACTGAATAAAGGTAATGTGGCCTCACTAAAGAAGGTCCCCTGGGTAGTTAGGAGATTGTTTGATGAGGGTTCTCTTGCTAGCCAAAAATAAATAAGGATGGAGTCCTCCTTATGATGGGTATGTAGTATATTATATTTAGAGCTTAGCTTATTGACAGGTCACCCAACCTTAAGAGGCAAGTGACCAAGAGCGGATTCCTTCCATAGAAGTATCCTTGTAATGTTTTTCCATACTTTAAGGATATTTTTCTATCGATAAAGCAAATGATATGTTCTACCTTATTCTTGGATATCTTATATGTGATAGCGTTTTCATATCTAAGGCACTTAACATGAATGCACCATATTCAAGTATGGGAACCTATGTGACTAAAATGACCCAAAGAAGGCCATGTACAACTCCATGGAATGAATAAGGGTCACTAGTATGGCTCTAAACTCACCTACCATGTTTATGAAGAAACCTTTGGCATTAATGGGCCATAGAATAGATCAAATAACATTACTACAATTGTCATGCAAGTATCAAAGAATTGATAGCACAATTGTGCTTCTAATAAAGGTTAAGCCATGTAAACCTTCTAAAGGTCAATCTTTGACTAGGATTTGAGGTGGGTAATTGACCTAAATTTCATGTTTATTATTATAATAGGTGCGGTTAATGTTGATTTGGAATATCTCCAGCTAAAACCACTTACATGTCATAGGTGGATGTAATTAGTGTGATAACAGTCTCCTTGGGTCTTTCCCTTAGTAACAAATTACATATATAATGTAGACTCATATATAGTGTTGATTATCTCTTCAATCATTGGACTTTATACAAATGGATCCATAGTTTTCTTAGATGTTTTCTTTGTGCATTAGACCTGAGTTGTTTTGGTGGACCTACAAGCCATACCGGTTTCCCTTATGCATCCAATTTGTTGTGTATATTTTTTGATAGATTTCCAATGATTCTACCCACCAATTATTACTTCCAAGTATTTTCACCAATAAATTTACTCGTATCCACCCCTAGCACCATATGATGATGCCCAAGACTAGTCAACCAGTGGTTTGATGCCAACAAAGCTTTTGATAGGAGGTGATAGACATGTTATCAAGGGATAAACACCAAAACAATCCTAGACATTTTTCCATATTCATATGATGAGATGAATTGGTATCTTGTCATACTCTTCCCTTTCTTGTAAATGAGACACTTGAAAATATGAGTAAGTGTAACCATTGTCATTAGTTAAGATAAATTTATTTCTATAGTAATGTGCATGTATGTAATAATTTTTTTTGTAAAATGATAAATTATTATGA
>ML784474.1:697236-707650 GCA_009831015.1 Picea engelmannii
TTCTTCCATAAAGTGCTTCGAATGGGCTCATCTTCAATGATGCATGATACCCATTATTGTAGGCGAATTCTACCAAATGCAGGTAGTCTTCCCACCTTGATGGTTTATCCATCACATACATTCTCAGCATGTCTTCGATTACTTTGTTCACTCTCTCTGTATGTCCATCATACTCAAGATGATATGCTGTAGTAAAGTTCAGATTCGTTCTGAATCCTTTGAACAATCCTTTCCAGAAATTCGAAGTGAATTTTGGGTCCCTATCAGACACAATTGTCTTAGGAATTCCATGTAAGCGTGCAACTTATTTTAAAAAGATATTAGCAACATCTGCTGCTCTGTGGGTGGTTTTCAGTGGAATAAAATGGGCAGCTTTAGTAAGCTTGTCCACCACCACCATGATTGAATCATGCTGCTTGCTTGTTCTGGGCAATCCTATGATAAAATCCATTGTTACCACGTCCCATTTCCACTCAGGAATAGGTAAAGGATGTAACAACCCTGCTGGGTGTCTATGCTCAGCCTTAACCTTTTGGCACTCCATACATCTAGCGAGGTATTCAACAATTTCTTTCTTCAATCCCGGCCAAAAATAATGGCTTTTGACTGCTGCCACAGTCTTTTGATATCCAGGATGTTCAGCATAAGTCATGTTATGCATCTCTTTTAGAATTTCTAGCTTCAATTCTCAGACATTGGGTACATATACTCTGTTCTTATGCAGAAGTAAATCATTAGTTCCCAAGGTGTAGCTTTCCTTGGTTTGTGGTTTCTCATGCGGCTGTAGCTTTGCTACAAGTCTTTTGTACTGCAAATCAACATTTGCAGCTTCAAGAATTTTGTCTGTAATCTCAGTTCTGTACATGCTAATGGATGTAGCATGTAATTTGTGCACTTTTCTGCTGAGTGCATCAACCACCTTATTTTCTTTCTCTTTGATATGCTTGATATCAAAGTCATATTCACACAAAAATTCTAGCCATCTAATTTGCCTGGCATTTAAGGTTGGTTGATCAAATAAATACTTCAGACCATTGTGGTCTGTTCTTAATTCAAATTTCTTGCCCATGAGGTAATGTCTCCATTTCCTCAATGCATGGATAACTGCTGCCAGCTCTAAATCATGAGTGGCATAATTCTTTTCATGCTCTTTCAGCTTTCATGATTCATAACAAATTACAAATCCCTCTTGGCTGAGAACTCCTCTCAACCCTTCCTTACACGCATCCGTGCACACTATGTAATCCTTATTTGGATCAACAATCTTTAGGATTGGAGCACTTGTGAGAAGATGCTTCAATTGCTGGAAGCTGCTCTCACATTCTTCAGTCCACTGGAACTTCTTCTCCTTCCTTTGCAAGGAAGTGATAGCATGAGATATCCTTGAAAATCTGGCTATGAACCTCCTATAATAACCTGCCAGACCCATAAAGGATCTAACTTTTGTCACATTCCTTGGCATTGGCCATTCTTGAATGGCCTGTACCTTCTTAGGATCCACAACGATCCCCTCTTCAGAAATAATGTGTCCCAGATAATGGATCTTCTTTTGGTAAAATGAGCACTTGCTCAGTTTTGCGTAGAGCTGGTGTTCTCTCAACACCTGCAACACCATTCTCAAGTGTTGTTCATGTTCTTCCTCTGTCTTGGAATACATCAAGATATCATCTAAGAATACTATGACAAACTTGTCCAGATAATTTCTGAACACTCCATTCATTAAGCACATGAAGACAGCAGGCGCATTGGATAATCCGAACGACACCACTATAAACTCATAATGACCGTACCTTGTTCTGAAGGCGGTCTTACTGATGTCTTCATATTTTATCCTCACTTGATGATATCCAGATCTAAGATCTATTTTCGAAAATACTTTCGCATCCTTCAACTGATCAAAAAGATCATCAATCCTTGGCAGAGGATATTTGTTCTTGACAGTGACTTTATTCAACTGCCAAAAGTCAATGCACAGCCTCATCGTCCCATCTTTCTTCTTCACAAATAGGACTGGGGCTCCCCATGGTGACATGCTGGGATGAATGTAACCTTTCTTTAGTAGCTCTTCGAGCTGCAATTGCAACTCTTTCAGCTCTGGTGTACTCATTCTATAAGGAGCCTTCAAAACTGGGGCTGCTCCAGGCATCAGATTTATAGAAAAATTGATGTCCCTCCTCGGAGGTAGTCCAGGTACCTCCTGAAATACATCCTTGAATTCTTTGAGCACCTTGTGGTTTTCCAAATTCGAGACCACATCTTGGAATACTTCTTCCACCCAGGGTGCAAATAATTGACAGCCTTTCCGGTAACATTTCTTCAGCTGCATGGTTGAGATTTCTCTGATAGCCACAGCTCTGGGAATTCCTTGGATTGTTACCTAATTTCCCTCTTCGTCCAGACATGTGAAACTCTTGTTACGACAATTCAGAAGGGCATGGTGCTGGTCCAACCAGTCCATCCCAATTAAGAAATCATATGAGCCTAAAGGCAGAATGTTCAATTCAGCCTTAGTGCTCATTCCTTTGATGTCCACCGAACATGACTTAACCAATTCAGTGACCTTCCTCTTGGTCCCTGTGGCTAACTGCACTAACCAAGACTTCTCATGTTTGCTCTTCGTTAAATGCAAACTTTCCATCACTCTAGGATCTACATAACTATGGCTAGCCCCTGAATCAATCAAAATAACAAGTGGTCGGTTGTTGATCATACCTTCCACTTCAATCATGTGTGATTGAAATTCTGCTTGCTTATTGTCCAGGGATGCGTAGATCCTCGGCATTTTGCGGCCCATATCCTCCACTGTTTCAACTTGCTGAATAGTATGGACAGTTCTTGATTTGTCTTTTCTGTGGGGCCAGTCTCTATACCTATGATTCCCTTTACAACCCCAACACTCCATGGGTGGAGGCCTTGGCATCTGTTCACTCCCTTCAACTTTCCTGGGCTCTTTAAAAGATGACTGTCCCCAAGGACTGTTTCTGAAAAAGGAAGGCTTGCTTCCCTTCTGCCTCTGTTCTTTCTTAAACCTCTTCTGGTCATCCCAAGCCTTCCAAAAGGTAGGCTTTTCTCTTTGTTGTTCATATAGGCATTTTTCCCTTCTTATGGTTTCTTCCATGGTCTTAGGATCATCATACTGAATCTTTTCACCAATGGAAGGTGGAAGTCCACTCAGATACCTCTGAATTTTGACAGCCTCATCTTTGATGAATGGAACATACCTCAGTAGTTCCAGAAAACTTCATTCATACTCATCAATGGTCATGCTTCCTAGCTTGAGTTTGAAGAACTCCTTCATCTTTCTTTCATAGTATCTTTTAGTCAGATATTTCTTCTCAAAATACTTCTTAAATTCCTTCCACATGACCTCTTTCTCTCTGATGTGTTGTACCTGCACAAATTGATCCCACCACATGGACGCTTTTCCTTTCAGTTGGTACATTGCAATTCTTCCCTCTGTGTGAGCAGAATAATTCTGTAGTTGGAAGTATTTCTTCATGCCCAACAACCATGTCTCGGCATCTTCCTCCTTCTTATGTTCTCCATCGAATGTTGGAGGCTTAATCTTGTTCATCTCTCCTTTCAATTCCTCCTTTCTAGATTTTCGATGTTTTCTGGTAGGGGACGGGCTCGAACTACTGTGTGTCTCCCTGTCCGAATGTTTTTGGGAGCGACTGTGATGTCGGCTACCACTCCTCGATCTAATTCTTCTCCCATGATTTCTTCGGCTCTCTGTCGTACCTGAGTCTCTTCCCTTCTCAAGTTTCTTCTCTATTCTTTCCAGGCTCTTCAAGAATTTTAAGTTTAATTCCCCTTGCCGATCCCTGACTTTCATGAGCTTTCAGCTATCGGCTCGACGCTCCTTGGCCTCTCTTTGCATCCCTTCAATGATTTTCATCATATGTCCTTCCTTATCCATCTCTTTTCCATGCCCATTAGAGTTCGATCCTTCGACTCCTAGGTTAACATCCTTTCATTCCTGTTCATCTTCTATTTTAGAGGTAAACTACACTTTTCCCCACTCCATACTCGGCATTGATTAACTGGGGTTATGGCCTTCGTTGAACTATGCACATGCACTCTGTGCAATTAAATTTGAAATTTGTCAGGCCATTAAACCTTCGCGAACAATCCACAATATTTATAAGCCAGTTCAAACAAAATAAAAGACATTTCGGTTTTAATAATTTTCTTAAACTGGAAGTATCATGTATCTCTTCCATTTCTTTGCGTTTGAGGCAATTTCCCAAACAGTTCTAGCACTCGTCAGTCTTCTGCAATATAATGCGCAGACGACTTGATTTTGTCGAGCCTTCGTCTCTTGACAATTCGTCATATTTCATAACCCTCGATATTTAATAAAGTGTTTCAATTCATGAATTGTCTGAGCTCTATTCAGCTCTATGTTTTTCGGGTGTCCGAAACTTTAATTTCCGATAATTCGGGACTTCAAGTTTTGGGGTTTCGGCCCACGAGGCTTTCAAACCCACTTTGTTCTCCAAACCCTGACTTCCGAAATTCCGACTCCCTCTACCCTACAGGTCCACAGCACAGTTGTCGCCCAACTACCACGGTGGCACATGGCAAGTTCATGAGGGTCCACGTCACTTTCAACGACGTCATCGGGTCCCACCTTCTCGCTTGTCTTCACACTCGCTAGCACATTTTTCTCTTCAGGTGTCTACGGGGTACATCTCCCCGACTGAAGTTTCGGGTGTCGGGGTTTCGTGATCCCCAATGACATGAGTTCCTATTCTCATGAACTCTCGATCTCCGGTTTGCCGATGCACCTTTTTTTTTAACCCTTCGCGGCTAAGCCCAGGTCCATGTGACCTCTACCCCGTGACCATACTCAAAGCTCTCGTCGGGGTTTCGGGGTTCGGAGTTTCACAATGCATAGACTTCTTGTCCCCGCGATTCCCGATTCTCTGAATCTCGATTTTCCGATGGATGACTCTTCTATCGGAACTTTCCCCAATTGCCTTTATTACTGCCACGCGTCCACAACAAATGGACGATCCCGATTCAATCTTGGGACTTCAGGACTTTTGATTCCCCAATGACAAAACCCTTTGTCAACCCAAAACCCCGGTAGCCTGTATACCGACGGATCGCTCTATCTCCGCCACATGTCCCAATTATTGGGCGGCTCGGATCAAACTTCGGGACTTCGCCCGGTGCAAGATCAAAAAACACTCACCTACGTGAGTTCGGGTGTCCAGATCTCCGAATTGGACGATCACGTGACACGTGTCCTTCCTTAAACGGATGGCTCATATTCTCTCTCGCTATTTCGGAGCTTTCGCCCCTAAATACTAAGGTTTAACCTTCGGGCATCTCCCAACAGATCCTATGGCTATCGGGTTTTCCGACTGAGATCTGACGGCTCCGACCGTTCCTAACCAAATCGGGATTCCGTGTATCGCGATTTTCCAATCCCCTGTGCAATATCCAAAGGCTTTAAACCTTGTGCACATTCTCCAGATCTGATGGTTACAAGGGTTCGCCTTCCCTCCCAAACAAATCCTACGGTTCTAACACCCTTAGTGTAGAGACCTGTCTTCCTGTGGCCATAGACCACACCAGCTGCAGTTTCATAGCACCGTTATACCTCCTGAGCTTAATAAAAACTCGTCAAGTGTCTCCTTGACGCTTCGGAGCAAACCGGGGTCTGAAATTGGCCTTCCAGACCCAATTTTCCCTTGCATTCTCGGTCCAAAGACCGCTCCACTGGCCCATCTAGGCTCAGTGTCGAAACCTTGGCTCTGATACCAAATTGTAGTGTCACTTTTTTCACTACCGAGGCTTTCAAACCTCTCGCTAACCAATCTGTACATGGACTTTTACATAAAACATACAGAATTGTATAATCACATGAGTAACAACAAAGAAATACATTTTAATTCTCAGAATAAACATATAGTTACTGTTATAATTTAGACAATCCATAGATTTCAAAAACAATTCATTTACAAAGCGGAAAACATGATAAAAAATCCAGTACAGTCATGATAAAATGTGGTAAAAATATAATTAAACACTTATCTTGTGATAGTGGAGAAATCCACCAACCAAATGCAGGCCTTCCATGAACCTCCCAGCCGTATACCGCACTGCTCCTCAACTCAACAGTGGGTCACCCTCGAGTTGGAACTGAGCTCCACCCCAGGGCAAGGAATCCAGACTCAGGCTGAGGTTGCAGGGAATTCAGTCACACACAACCACCAGGAAGAATGCTCTCCCAAGAATCTCCCACGCTCACTGCCCACAGACCCTCATTCCCCACATGCCTGTTCCACCCCAGGAGAGTGCACCTTCTCTGTCACCTGGACAGTCCTTCGGCTACCAGTCTCCCTTACCTTGGGTTACAGGAATAGACCGGACCGGAAGTCTCTGGGTTCTGTGGCATCTACAGGGTTCCTTCCAAGAGCTCTCTTTTTCCTCAACACACTCTCTCACCTAGAGGGAGTCGCTCACAAGTCAACAAGCCTCACACAGTCCAGAACTACGTGCCACAACAAACACAGGGAAAATGGACACAGGCTTCCCAAGAACTGGTTCAGCAGTCACAGGATATTCTCACGGTCAAGATTTCAGAATAGGGCTCCACGCACAAGCTCGCTCATCTTTTCCTGGGAAAACAAAGACTCTTCCCCGAAATTGACATGGACATTTCGTTCAGGGAATGCACACACTGGTTTTCTCTCACAGATAGACTCCATGGCTTTGAACAAGGGTCAACACACATTCTTCAACACCCCACACAGGCTTCCTCTCTGTAACAGACATACACGAGGTCTCTTGCAGACTAGCTCATAGCGCTCCTGCTCAGGGAAGTCGGGTCGAATGGAATGCCAGAGATCCCCCCCCACGACTGTTCCTTTCTATTTTATTTGCATGCGTCAGGGTGGACATTTGTCACCCTGGAAACTACATGCGTTCCATCCGCATGCCTCCCTGTACACACCTTTCCTTTTTTCTAGGAACTTAGGATAAAATAATATGCACATGGCTTTTTAGGAAATAATATTAAAATATTATTCCAGGCCTAAGCCCCTAGGCTCAACACTCAGCCCCTTTTCCCACCTTCCAGCCCCTAGTTCCTTGCCCACTCTGTGGACGCTCAGTCCCCCTTCACTCATTCATCATGGTCGGTCTGCACCTGGCGGTGTTTATATTTTATTGATTATTCTGCATACATACAAGTACAACAGCAGACTACTGGCCCCCAAACCCTTAGGCTTCCTGGACTAACAAACACATAATCCTTCCAGCTTATACAAAACTTGGCTCACCAGCCTATAGAACACATTTACAATTCATTGCATATATCATGATCTGTAATGGGGCTCGGCTTTGGGGACACTACAATTTCCCATTGCTCTTTCATTATTTTATATTATCTCTTTTTGAGGGATGAAGCACACCCTCTTCAAGCTATTATTCAAACAAAGTGAATAGAATTTTTAAAATATAGTTAGCTATGCATCCATAGCATTATCCAGTCCAAGCAAGTACAAATCTTGCCTCACAACCCACTTATTCAGGAAGTCATACCATGCCTCAAATATTTCTTGGTCAACATACATTTACCAAGGGAATCCTTTCCTATATTCTCTCTTATTAGTAATTTTCCCTCTTACTATTACTTGAGCATATTAAGCCATACCTATATGGCTATCATCCACATCTAGATGTCACTTTGATCCATTGGTCTTATGGAAATGACCAAGCACTTCCTTTATCATACTTTAGATCATCATTTCATTGATCATTATACTTCATCCTCATAAATTTATATGCAACATAAATATCAACATTTTAATTCACGTTGTTAAATCCCCTGTTGATATCAGGTCATCATTGTTATGACCCAACACCTTAAAAATGATAAGACATCAATAAAATTAAGTCCACTTCGAGGGGGAAACCTCCTTTACAATATATAAACTTCAGAACACAATATGAGATGAGATAAGATGATCCTAATAGATGTCCTTGATATATATATATATATATATATATAGGAGACAAGGGGTTACAATTACAATGAAAGGGTGCAAAGAAGGGTTGTAGCCGACCTACTACAAAGGTAATAATTCACTATCTACAACATAATAAGGGGTTTTATACATATCATGGGGATTTTTCTAGGGATTAACATGCTCATCCCCTTTAAACAAGTGTTGTCCTAAACACTTGTCTAACCATGAATGCTTCTGCATGAAGAACTCATCTTCCCATGTCGCCTCTTCCACTAGTAGGTTCTTCCATTTGACGAGGTATTTTGTAATTGCTCGATTTATCAACTACTTAATTCTTGTTTCAAGGATTGTTTTTGGTTCTTGTATGATTTTCTCTTCTTCATTGAGCTCTAGTAAACTTGTTTGGACTACGATCTTGTTTCCGATGACCTTCTTTAAGAAAGAAACATGGAATACTGGATGTACACGTGAAGATGGAGGCAACTCCAATTTGTAAGCCATACTTCCAATCCCTTGCAAAACCTTATATAGGCCATAATATTTGGGTGATAGTTTATTGTCCTTATTTTGTTGCTTTAGGAACATTTTTTTGTATGGTTGTAGCCTTAGAAATACCCAGTCCCCCACCTCAAATTCCCTTTCCATGTGATGTTGATCTTCTTGTTGTTTCATCTTATTTTGTGCCATAACCAAGTTTTCCTTCAACAGTTTTAGGACCTCTTGTTGGTTCCCTATGTGGTCCTCCACTGCTTGAACCTTTGTATTCCCTTTCAAGGGTGATGTGATGGATGGAGGATGATATCCATAAAGTGCCATAAATGGGGACATTTTTTATGTAGTATGGAAGGATGTGTTGTACCACCATTCTGCTAAGGCAAACCACTTGACCCACTGTGTCTATTTATCGAATGCAAAGAAATGAAGATATCCTTCTAAACATTTATTCAAAATATTAGTTTTCCCATAAGATTGAGGGTGGTAAGATAAACTATGAGCCAATTGAGTACCAAAACAAGAAAATAATTCAGTCCAAAAATTTCCCATGAAAATTGGGTCTCTATCACTTGCAATAATCTTGGGGACTCCATGTAGTTTTTGAACTGTTTCCATGAATTTCATTTCTATTGTGCTTTCTTTAAAAGGATGAGAAAGAGAGAAAAAATGGACATACTTTATTAGTCGATCCACTACTACCATGATGATGGTCTGTCCTTCTGATTTTGGTAAACCTGTAATAAAATCCACAGAAACTTCTTCCCAACGTTGGCTTGGTATAGCTAATGGTTGTAGGAGACCTAGAGTCTTGATTGTATCTCCCTTATTATATTGGCAGACCAGACATTCTGAGACAAAATTTTGAACAGTATTTTTAAGACCTTCCCAGAAAAATTCCCTCTTGACCCCGTGGTATATTTTCAAGATTCCTGAATGTCCCTCTATAGGAGAAGTGTGCAATTCCATAAGGATATTTTGTTTGAGTTGGGAATTCTTACATAAGTATAGGTGATCATGATGCCATATCAAATCATTCTTCCATGCAAACATTTCTACTGAAATGTGATCTTCATGTAGTTTTTGAATGATCTTGCATACTGTTGATGGGTCCTAGATCCCTTTAATTGAATAGTAGGAAAAAAACCCGCCATCGAGGCCCGATTAGACTCTGCAACGTTTAATAATGGAATGGTTATCCAGATCTTGCGATCCAACCAATTTATCGATGGGCTTTGCGTTTTCTTGTGAAGGCTCTTACTTTAGTTTGGACTGTCTCTTTTTGTATTTTCTCTTGGGTGGGACCAATATGAGATGTAAGACGGTATAAACCAACTTGGTAACAAACAAGATTAAGTTTTAACTACTAGGGAAGAGGCTGAGCTTGGGATAACCTACTACTCAGACATGCAGATGACAATTTTATACCACATGCCTAGTACTAATACATTAACCATGTGAGCATCCAATTACTGTCTGAGAAACTAATTATCAGAAAGAAAACACATATGTGATAAGATAATGGCAAGCAAAATAATTCACCTACTCTAATCATCCATCACATAATAACACAATGATTCATCTTCATCATAAAGAAAAGAACAACAAAACATTGCACCAGATAGCTTGACAACAGATTTAATTGCTCTTACTCATTACAACATCCATTCATGAAACAAGATAGGAAATAGTTCTTCTCCACATCCAATCACACATGCAGTTGATGAAAATATGACTTGTCTGTAACAACCCTGGTTAAATAGATGCATAGAGATTATTAATTTTAATTAATTTGATAATCTGTCTATCCTAATATGTTTAGTTAAACAATAATTATTTCTTAATAATATTAATTAATTAATTAATTATTAATTAATTGTTCATATGTGTCGATGATTAATTAATTAATTAATAGACTCATTAAATATTTGAGTAAT
>ML784474.1:717305-728687 GCA_009831015.1 Picea engelmannii
AAAGGATTTTGCAAACATTTGATTGGTTTATTGTCTTTTATAAAAGACTAGTCTTGTTGATTGGATTGGATGCATACATAAATCACTAAAGGGTGATAGTTATTGATTATTAGTACATGCACGAGACTTGTATGTACTAGCTACACATGCATTTCTTGTACATATACACTAGTATGTATGAGTTTTCTTGGCTTACTTACTAATAGTGTCGGTTAATTGTCATGAATGTGTGAACCGTGTTTCTTTTCCTATGTATCATGGGATACCTTAACTTAGGGACAAAGTTTCCTAAAGGGTGAGTGTATGTAACAACCCTGGTTAAATAGATGCATAGGGATTATTAATTTTAATTAATTTGATAATCTGACTGTCCTAATATGTTTAGTTAAACAATAATTATTTCTTAATAATATTAATTAATTGTTCATACTTGTCGATGATTAACTAATTAATTGATAGACTCATTAAATATTTGAGTAATGAATTAAAGGGGCTTAATAATTTTAGTTTATTTAATTAAAGACTTACGTATGAAGGGGGGGAAAGAAACATTAAATGGAGGGGATAAGATAATAAAGAAGGGGATAAGGTAATAAATGAGGAGATAAGGAAATTAATGAAGCGGAGGAGAGTCGGTGAAGGGGGGATATGATGGAAGAGTCCTACGGGAAATGGGGGAGAGGATTATTTTGGGGAGGAAGCATTTTGGAGGGGACGGTATTTTTCTGTGGCATGTATTTCTGTGGCATATAGCTCTGTGGCACATTGTCTGGTGGAAGGAGTTTGATATTGGGAGTTTTTGGTGAACCATTACAGGGGGCACCGGGTTACTGGGGGTTTTGGGCATGGGGGCTAGGATTCCTTTTGGTTTCCTGGAGCTAGGGAGTCGGACAAGATGCTCCTAGTTGGCTGGGAGGTTAGTCGGTTTGGACAGAGTTGGGTCAGTGCATCAGGCTGGGCAAGGAAGCAAGGAAAGGACAACCAAAGCAGCGAGAATTAGCATCAGAAGGAGGTATTTTAATTATGAATTTGCTGAGTTATTTTCGTCCTGTGGATAAATTTTAATTTCTGCTGAATATTTATGCGTATATGATGGTGAATGAATTATTTATGTATGAGAAAGGAATTATATGTTTAATTGTATGAAATTTTGGATTTAATTAAGGTCCCTACATTGTCTCTGGTCTAGAAGGACTTCTAAATTAAAGGTAGCTCGCAAATAGTTCTTAACAAACCAAAAAAGAGAGTTTCTTGAAACAACCATCGACCTCTAACTAATTGGTCGATGTTATTATTTATAATATAAAATTCAACTGAAAATAATGACTAAGTGTAGATAAGTAAACAAAATTCTCCATGTGGCGTCGTCTTCTAACAGTTTCTCTAACAATCAACTCAAGATATCACTTGAAAGGGTGAATTTTCTCATACTCCAATCAACTAATGAACATCTCCTCGCTAGGGATGATTTTAAGGATGGAAATTTATTTTAAAATGTTGAAACCTTAGCGAATCTTACTAATCCTTCATATGCCAACTATAAATGTTTGGCGATATTATTGTAAAACATTCAAATTTCTAAGGATTTTATATAGTCTGTATAAAATTTTGGTGATTTTTAAGGTAATATAATTTTATCTTATAGAATTTGGTCGAATCATTTTTAGAATAGCGAATATTGTTTTGGGAAAAACCATGGAAAATTAGCCCAAGAGAGAAATTTAGCTCCTAAAATCATCCCTTCTCCTCGCAGGTTCGGGCCCATGGAAATATGTGTTGTTCTATCGAAGCCACATAAAATCCTATGAACTCCATCGCATGCGCCTGGTACTTCACTAGACTGGTGTTTAACTGTTGTAGCACAGTTCGAGCTCTAATCGGGTTTCCATAAATCATCACACTTGTCCTGGCGCTATGTCGATCACCTTTGCTAGTTCTTCGGCCATTAATGAATTATTCTTGGTGTGCGATTCGACTATGTCATGCAAGTTGACAAAGTTGTTGGGTGTGCCGAACTCGGGGAGTCTAATATCCTTCATTGATTTGTTGATTTTACCCCAATGTTTCTCGCATTTGGCCCACTACTCTTGAATTTCCTGGTGTGGTTCCTGAGACATCTTAGCCCAATACTCGGTTGATCGCTTATCGGGGATCTAAGTATCGAGCATAATAGAGGCGTCAGGAAAAGACTCGATACTTACTTGTTCATCGGCCGTTGAATCGTTGATTTCCTTTTGTGGGGATCCTTCCTCTGGCTCGTCCAATTCTGACTTGTCCTTTGGACTGTCTTCTCGAGTCTTCGGCGCATCAGGTCTCTTCGTGTCAAGGCCACTTTCGACTTCCTTTTCTTTCCGTGGGACCTCTTGGGTTTGGACCCCAGGAATAAGAGAAGAAGTCTTCTCAGGTCTCTTTTCTTCTTGGACATGCACAAGGGTCCCGAGGGATACCTCTGAGCTCTCATCATCATCATATATATTAATTAGCTCGCGGAGGGGGTCCAATGCACTTGTTTCTATGGATACCCCGGCTACCTCTGGATGCATTGCAATTCCTGCCGGTGATCCGGCTGGTGGCATTGTGGATTCAGGGTCATTTGACCCATTGATGTTATCAAGGTTTATGAAATTAAGGCCGCTTGGCCTCGCCAAGATTTCTTCTGGGCTATCGATCGAAGGCCTTGGAATCCTGATGAGGTCCGGGTTATCTCTCATCCGATTCATCATCTGCTGGGCCTATTGATACATGAGTAAACCTCTCTCCCACACATCCTGAGCCTCGGGGAAATTCCTATCCTGTACCGGGGTTAACTGGGAGATCTCTGTTGTTTCGGTGGATTCCTGAAGAGATTCCACTTCTTTGAGTGATTCAGATTCTATCCATTCCTTTCTAGCCCTAAGGACCTCTTGAGCCGATTGTTCCAGGACTATTTCTTATTCATCCCAACTCATGGCCTTGAACCTGGTTTCCTTAGGGTCAACCATCATTGCCACCACCTCATCCCAGTTTTGAGCATTTTCGGTGAAGATATCATCTTCAAAACTATCATGGGCATATGGCCAATAGGACGATACCTGTGATGTGTGCTTCAAGACCAGACCCTTTGGGCCATGCTTGCGAAAATGACCAGTCTGGAATCAGAACTCCAATTGGCTTAACCCTTCTTGCTTGGCTTGAGCAATGTCCTTTACCATGTAGAAACCAATATGAAATTTGTAAGGTATGAATGCTTGCTTCTTATCTTCTTCCAGAGTAGCATTGTGACCTTGCAAGATGGTATGATAATAGATTTACCCTACTACTAGTCTATCAGGTACATACACATGTAACAGGTGTCGTGCCCTGGTGGCTCCAAAAACCCTGATGTATGTATCACGCTCATCCAGGTACTAGTGGCCCACTTTTGATATAATCTTTTTGGCCACATCTGACAACCTTGGGCACTCCTTCTTGAACAACAAAAAATGAATATGTGCGATAAATTGATCGCATATGAGAGAGTAGGATTTCTTGTACCTATTCTACCACAAGATGCCGAAATATACGTGGACCGGGAGTTCTAAGGTGTGCCAACTTAGGTTCATTCCGCCAAAGGCAATTCTGGCACAGATGACGTCCAATAAATAAGAAGCCATGTAGAAGGAAGGGGTTTCTCCCTCTTTCGACATCTGAGCCTGCCGTATGCAAGTGCTTAGTTGTTTGGAGATGATGGCACCCCAGTTAAAACCTATTCTGGAAATGGCTACAATATAAGCTAGAGGCATCCAAGCCTCTGAAAACCTTGAAAAATCTCTCTAGTACCCGACACAACTGAACTATCGGGTACCTTGAGCATAGTTCCCTTGTTGGTTATCGTCCTTGAGATCTCCCGATACCGAAAACGTTTTAGAAGTCGACGATTGGCGATATTACTTCCTTATTCGTTCAATGATTACTCTTTTCACTCCTTACTGACACCGAAGGGAATCGGTTGTTGGCAATATCCTTCCGTGATGCTTGTTGTGAAAGAGCAACTTTCGTTTTCCGATGCTGACGAAGATTGACACTCGCCAACCTTGGTTCTCTCGAGTGATTTTCTCTTATCTTTAATTCTTTCTGATGCTGAATTTTTAGAGCGTTGGGGGAGTGTTTCGGTCGTCGATTCTTTAATTAAATGTTAGTGTTTTAAGTTATGGTGATTTTCACATGTTCAAGCAAAATTTTAAAGACTTAAATGAGATTCAAAATGGTAAGAAAACACAACATTTTCCACAATGAAGATGAATCAAATAGTGCAAAAGATCAAGTGGTACCCAAAAAGTAAAAATTGTACATAGACTTTTTAGGGTGTGTTGAGTGCTCAACAAATGGAAACTTACTTGGAAAAAGAAGAATCTTTGTTCTTCCTTCAAGCTCAACTGATACGAAAGCTGGTGGAGAACTTAACTGGTTTTAAATCAGAGCCCCTTTTACTCTTGCATTTGAAATTCTCCGGTTGATGCTTCTGGGTCTGCCTGTGGGTTTTTTTAACCTTTATTCCTCCTTCGTTTCCTATAACCCTGAATCATGCCCTTTTTGACAAAACATAGTAAAGTATTCATTGGCATGAAGCCTTTAGTTACCTTTAATCACTAGATATGGTGTTGCTCCGCTTCTAGCTAGTGTCCATAGCCCTGACGGAGTCACCCCGACATCACAGACCTTGCTCCGCTGCCAGCGAGCATTCATAGCCTCGGTGGATTTATCCACGTACCCTCTCCTACTATTCACTCATTTGATAATGTCAATTTTATTTCGGCATAATTCCCTGAGTAAGTGGGAGAGGATGACATCTGTTTATTTTGAAAAGTGAGATGGTTAAGGTGGATTCTTTTCTAGCTTTGTCTTTGGGGTTCATGTAGTCCTTTATAGATTTCCTTCTTTCCCTTAAGGCCTTACCAAACCACTAAGTAGACACTTATGGAATTTCTCCAAAGTTTCTCATCTGCGTAGGTTAGATAGAGAGCCCCTCGAAGCAATTACAAGTTCCACAACATTCCTTATGTTTGTATGTGAGCGATGAATTAGGAACAGAGTTTGCTATTCGCATGAACTAAGGTCGAACATCGTCTTTCTAAACACAATCTTCAAAAGAACAGAAGTGAAAAAGTAAATAAAACAACAAAAAATGCATTTCCCAGCCATGAAAACATGCATACAATTTTTTTTTTTTTTTATGTTTTATTGGAAATATTGTTCTAGGGCTTGGCCATTTACTCAGAGGGCATCAGGTTCCCCCCTCAGATTCTGCAACCGATAAGTGTCTGCCCCAATATTCTCAGCCACATGGAAAGGTCCAAGCCACAAATTCTGAAACTTAGAATATTTCCCTTTTGGCTCATTTGCTCTGTCCCATTTTAGGACTAGGTCTCCTACTTCAATATTCTTCTCTTTAGCCTTGTGCTTGTCAAACCATATTTTAACTATCTACTGGTGGGCTATGAATTTTGATTTATGTATCTCCCTCTCCTCTTATAACATGAGAAAGGTGTCAATTCTTTGTTGCATGACTGATGAAGGTTGTTCTCCAGAATCTTGGGCCAGTTGAAGAGATGGAAGATAAAGCCCATTCAAGAGAATAACTTCGTGCTCGTATACCAGAAAGTAAGAGGAATTCCCTATAGCTTCTTTGGGTGTGACCCTATCGGCCCATAGAGTGTTATGGAGTAGATTGTGCCAATTCTTTTGGTTGTCGGCAACCGTCTTCTTTAATATTCTCACTAGGTTCTTATTATTTGATTCTGCCACCCCGTTTCCCTGTGGATAATAATTTGCAGAGTACCTAATTATGATTCCATTGTCTAGAGAAAACTCTGTCAATTGGGTGGAAGAAAAATAAGCTGCATTTTTGAACACCAGGATAGAAGGGAAACCAAACCTTGTGATTAGTTTTTGTTCTATGAATTGGATAACCACCTTCTCGTTTACATGAGTTAGAGGGATGGCTTCTGCCCATTTCATGAAGTAATCAGTGGTAGTAAGAATGTACTTGTGTTGTTTTGAAGAACTGGGTGTAATTTCTTCTATGATGTTTAACCCCCATTTCTCAAAAGGCCTAGAGACAATCACTAGTTGGAGTGGAAATGCTGCTCTCTTTTCCCTCTCGACGTTTATTTGACAAGTTTTACAGTTTCTAGCGTAGCTGTGAGCATCCTTGAACAAGGTGGGCCAATAATAACCAACTCTTAGTATCTTATGAGCGGTGGTGTTTCCTGCAAAATGTTCGCCAACAGGGCCATCATAGAGCTCCTTCAAAACTTTGTCTACATCTTCACGTTCGAGACATCTTAATAGTACCCCATCATAATTAATTTGGAAGAGTACCAAATTTATGAGGCGATATTGTGCATATTTTAACCTTAGATCTCTCCTTTCCCTAGGGTTGAGATTTTCTAGACAAGTCCCATGGTGTAGGAGATAAGTTAGACTCCCGTTCCAAGATTATTGTCCTCGGGAAATGTATGAAACTTCACCACACCATAATTCCATTTCATTCTCCCATCTGGAAACTTCATTTACTTAGTCTTGGGCTTCGACAACAAGTTTGCATAACCCTTTCCATTTAACTAGTTTGGAAGGTTCTATATATAGATCAAATTCTTGAACTACTGCCATCCAGTTCCCTCTTGTTTCCCCCATTTGAACTACTGCCATCCAGTTCCCTCTTGTTTCCCCCATTTGAACTACCGCAACTAACGATTGGTCATAGGTGAAATTATAGAGGAAGAAGTCTCTATTGAAATTGAGACTTCATAACACGGGGGCTTGAGATATAGAAGTTTTGATGTTGCTGAAAGAACCCTTTCATTCATCATCCCACTTAAATTTGACATCTTTGAGAATCATTTTTTGTAAGGGTTTGATAGTTTCTGCGAAATCGAGAGTAAATTTCCTCACAAATATGATTTGTCTGAAAAATGGTTGCATAGCTTTCTTGTTGTGAGGCAACGGGAGTTGAGCTCTGGCCTTAATCCTTTCTGGGTCTATGCGAATGCTTGCTTGAGATATAATATGACCTAGTAGCTTACCTTCCTCGATGCCTAAAATAGTTTTCTTAGGATTTAGGGATATACCGTATTTCCTACACCTCTCGAAAATCTGAATTAAGTGTTGGATGTGCTCTTCTCTGTTCTTTGAATACATGGTTACATCGTCCAGATACACTACCACACACTTGTTGATCAGTCCCCAAAATTCTACATTCGTGGCCCTTTGGAAGTTCTCCCCTGCATTAATTAACCCAAAAGGCATGTGTTTATAAGAGAAGGTTCCCCACTTGGTCTGGAAGGTAGTCTTCAAATGATTTTCCTCTGAAACCAGAACTTGGTTGTAACCTGAGAAACCATCCAGTAGAGAGAAAATATTCGAACTAGACACGATCTACAGGAGTTTCTCCATTGGAGGGACTGGGTAATTGTCCTTTTCTGAAGCTCTGTTGAGGTTCCTAAAATCTACGCATAAGCGGATTTCTCCTGAATTTTTCCTCACAGGAACTAGATTTGGTACCCACGCGAAATGCCTAACCTGGAAGATGATTTTGGCATCTAAAAGTTTCTTCAATTCCTGATACATAAGAGGTTCCAGGGATAGGTGGTACTTTTGAAGCTTCTGTTGGAAGGGTTTCACTTCGGGTTTTAACGGGATAGTGTGTTGAATGATGTGGGTATCATAATTTTTTAGATCTCTATAGGACCATGCAAAGACATCTTGGTATTGTTTGAATAGTTTGAGATAAGCCTTCCTTTCCTCCTTAGATATAGTCATCCTAAGATTTATATTCCTTGGGTTTTCTGGGGTCCCGAGATTTATAGTTTCATGTAGGGGACATAAGCTACCAGTCTTTGCATTTTTAGGCCCCTTAAATTGTTCTTTCAGGTCAAAGAGATTTTCCAAATTAGCTATCCCTTTCGGGATTGTGTGAGACTTCGATTTGTCAATAGGTTGACTTGTCTGAGGATCAGTTCCTATTGATTTCTCCTGGAATACTTCATCATCAATAGATAAATCTTTGAAATTGTCTTGGTTAGTCAGGAAGTTTATAATCTGTTCATCTCCTTCAAAGAATTTCCAATTAGAAATGTTGTTAGGCACCGATGTCTTGTAGAGAAGATCCATAGTGAATTGGGAGGCTTTATAATATTCTAGGGGTGATAGCCTTGAGGCAACGGTAGCAAGAGAATCAACAAGAATGTTCTTGGCTCTAGGAATTGCTGAAATGTTGAAAGCTTCAAAATGATCTATTAGCCTATGCACCTCCTATTGGTAATTCTTTAGGTGCGGGGAATTGCAATGTATAGTATTCCTTACTTGTTTAGTGATAATCATAGAGTCTCTGAAAACCTTCAATTATTTGACATTTAAGTCTATGGCTTTCTTTAACCCTTGTACTAGAGCTTCATACTCGGTGGTATTTTTTGTGCATTCAAATTCTAGTCTACATGACAGGAAATGACGTTTACCATTTGGGTCAATGAGGATGCATCCCACCCGAGATCCTTCCTATGATTTACATCCATCAAAATATAGGGTCCAACATTGTGGGCAAGGTGTGTCGGCTTCTTTTTCCTTGTTACTCTCCTCTTTTCCTGCTGCTAGCTTTGAGATTTCTAATGCAGGTTCATGGTGGAAGAGGGTTTCCTCTGCCACTATCAGCAACTCCTCTTGAAAAATCATTTTGGATTTATGAGTGACAGGGACATTGGATGAAAAAGGGGAGATGTTCCTGAAGTAGGAATCACAGGAATAATTGCTTAGCATAGGGAAATCTGTTGATGAGGGTTCGTTGAAGGTTTCTAGGTCAGTGAAAGTATGTTTAAGATACCTTTCCCTATCGATTATGATCATATTTTTGTATCCCTTCAGTGGTAGCCAAAGGTGTGCCCAGTCTGTACTAAAGTATCCGTTTAACTTCTCAGATCAATATCGACTTAGTAATAACCCATAAGCCTCTGGGATATCTTCTATAATGATGTCAATCACTTGCACAAACTTGGGATGTGTCACTATTTTGATCATTATATCCTTGAGTTCCCCCATGACCTTGACCTGGGTTCTGTCTAGTTGTATTACATGTTTATCGCTCTTTAGAGGAATGACATTTAATTTTTTGCAAATAGGCAAGGGCATAACATTGGAAGATGATACTGAATCTACCAAACAATTGTGGAGGTTCCTGTTGAAGACTTCAAACATTAAGAGGAACAGTGGGACAAAAGATTTTCCCTTCTTATCTTTAGAGAAGGTATTCACAGTTGGTTTATTTACTGGATCTGTGGAAGCTAGATTTCTTTGCTGATCATTGCTTGTCGTAGGGTTTTCCACCGATCTCAAAGCCTGAACCAGGAAATATTTTTGCTGAGGGATTCTACATATGTCCATTATTGATATATTAGCCTTCAACTTCTTCAAATCTTCAACTACGTTGTACTCCATCTTGAGAGATTCTTGGGTATGGATGCTAATCGGGTTCTTACGGGAAGCAAAAGGTGTTTTCGGGTGATCAGGGGTTGACATTTCACCCGACGT
Organism: Picea engelmannii; assembly: GCA_009831015.1. Lineage (NCBI taxonomy): Eukaryota > Viridiplantae > Streptophyta > Pinopsida > Pinales > Pinaceae > Picea > Picea engelmannii. The sequence continues at coordinate 726,846 of ML784474.1, forward strand.
TTGAGTGGTAGTAGGATCCTTTGAGACAGGAGGACCTTTACTTCTCGTTTGCACAACTGAGACCTCTGGGGGTGGTTCTTGAAACTCAAATAGGTCTTCGGAAGGAATGATCAGGTCAGGATCCCATATCAGCATGGTTGTATCCTCTGGTGGATCAATCTCTTCCTGGTCAATGATATTCATAACTGAACTGCTTGGTTGTTCAGTCAGGGAGACTTTGTCTAGAAATCGATTTGCCATAAAATTCATGGCATGTGCCCATTGAGGGTAGCGTCTTTCAGAGTGGTTTTCTTGGTGATAAATATAGAAGGAATTAGATGCTACATTCCCTAGATCGATATTTAAGTTAGTTGGGGGAGGTTCAATTTATTTGAACGGTGGGTTCCTTTTAAAGAAAGGATTATAGGGCCTTTGGCCTTGGTTTCCCTCCCCTTCATTTCTCTTCATGTCTATGATCTCGCTTGATAATTTCTTAACCATGCATTGTAGATCTTCTATGTCTCCATTACCCTTGTCAGGAGTTTGTTCTACTTGTTTACCTGGAGGTCTGGTTAAAAGGAGTCCCCTCCTGGGAGGAGGTTGAACTTATTTCTTAACTAAAGAGACTTGGCCTTCTTTACACCCTTTCATCACTAGTACATATGACCAAATTTGTGATGGTTTTTCATTGATATTTCCACACTTATCTGTCACAATTTCCACAAAAGCCGAGTTTTTTTTTCGTCGGAATAATTTCGTCACTATATCCATGATCTAGGTGTGTGTGGAAACATTGACTAAATAATCGCTCCACGTGTCACCACCTTCAAGATCGGTTAACCCTATGCATCGTCGCAATTACGACGAATTTACGTCGCAATAACAATGAAAAAATGTGGCAATTACAACGAAAATTCGTTGCAATTTCAACGAAAATTTATTCCAGGCCAATAACTTACAACGTAGATGCTGAATGTGCAACACAAAACCGTCGCAATGTGCGACGAAAATACGTGGCAATATCGACAAAAATATATCTCAAAACCAAACTTACGACACAGATGTTGTATGTGCGACGAAAATTTGTGGCCAATTGCGACGAAATTTCGTCGCTATAATGACGGTTGTGGTAAAATATTAGATTTGTTTCCGATGAACTATCGTCAATATTGAGACGATCTCTTTAAGTTTAAAATAAAATAAAATTACATGAGATATGGTATTACCATATTGTATGCCATATTACAATGTAATATGGCATTACCATATTACATTGTAATATGGTAATGCCATATTACATTGTAATATGGTATTACAATTACATTGTAATATTGTAATATTCTAACATATTGTAATATATATATCCCCTACAAATAATCAAGGCACATATCAACCAAATATTGTAAGAATGTGTTATCATGAAGTTGGATTAGAAGTAAGGATACCAATATGACAATATACACAAAGAATAATTTGGAATATTACTTAAAAAAAAAACACATGGATTGCATGAGTGAGTCATTTGCAATTTATATTACACAATACTATGACAACACTTCTAAGATTGATGGATGATATCTTAAGACCATTTATCGAACTTGTTTATTGTAGCCTCCTTGGAAGATATTTTGGCATTTAGCAAGATTTGGGAAGATCATTTGAAACATTTGGAGATGATATTTTTAACCCTTCAACACAATTAATTGCAAGCCAACATGAGGAAATATGAGCTTGGAAAACAATTATTGTTGTGTATGGATTTTGTAGTTAGAGGATGTGAATTGTGTATTGACCTAAGAAATATAAAATTCATTGTAAATTGGTTGATCCCAGATAATTTAATTGAACCAAGGTAATTCATGG
>ML784474.1:748608-771277 GCA_009831015.1 Picea engelmannii
TTGTCCATGATAGTATTCCATGGAATTGAAATCGTCTTTGCCCTATTGGTCTAGAGATGTCATACATAGTGACGCCAACCCATAACTTCAACAACTCATCGATGAGAGGCTCAATATATACGTTCATATCTTTAACCTGGTACTTACCTAATTGGTTCAACCTACAACATGATTAATTATACTTATCTAGATGTTGTGATATATAAAAGAAATAATTACCATGCATGAAACAAATAAATGAAATATTTCGTCATGCTTTAAAGAAAATAAAAGATAATTAAATACCTAGAACAATCATTGTCAAAATTGTGTGCTCTCTCTTGATCGACATCCAAGGAGAAAGGTTATTGTTTATAAAAAAAATAGGCCACACTGAGTACGTAGAACAAAACTCTCCAAATGGATTGACACCATCAAATGCCAACGAAAGTCTAACATTACAAGGTTCTTCTTTAAAAATTGACCACTTTTCTTCAATGTAGTTCAATGCAGAACCATGTGCAGGCATTCGAAGAACATCATCTCGACTTCTGTTCTTTGCATGGAAATCCATAAACTATGCTATACTTTGGCATCTGAACAACTGCTGGAAATGTGGAATTATCGGAATATAACGAAGAAATTTGCGAGACACCTTCTTTGATGCTTTATCAGTTCGATATCTACTTATTTGACATTGTGGGCATTCATTTTCTAATGCATATTGTCCATAATATATGATATGGTCATTAGAACATGCATCAATATCCTGATAGTCCATTCCAATTTATTTCATAATCACGGATATTTCTCGATAGGTGCGTGGAAAAATATTTGACGTCGGTAATAGAACATCACCTAAAAATCTACAAAATTCTAAACAATAAGTCAATGTAAACAATATTAATCATCAATATATCATCCAATATACTAATTTACAAATTAGAAAACAATAGCAATATAGGAAAAAATTTAACCTTTTAAGTATTTGTGAACATGCAGGAATAAATAATTAACAAATTAAATACCTTAGTATCTGTGTGAGACATGTGTTTGATAAACCATTCAAAACCTTCAGGTTCACCAACAACAATATAGTAGATATAATATTTGTTGTTGAGCCTTCATAAAGAGGTTGACGTGACTTCTCGAGTAGAGGATGAACATCATGACTATCATCCTGGTTGTCCTCATCCATTGGAGCAAATGTGTCTTGGATCAATCTATGTATCTCATCTTCTTGATTTGAATCACTAATGTTATCTGCATCCATATCATCATTAATAACTTGATCAACAACTTCAATATTCTGATCTCAAAGTTCATCTCCATGTAAAGTAGTATTTATGCTAGTACTTGGAAAATAACTCTCTGGAGGTCGACACTTTGGGAGCATCGTCTATATATTTAAAAACAACATAGAAAAGTTAGTGTGTATAGAAAATATAAAAAACCCGATAAAAAATATTACTAAAATTCATGACATACTGATTATTACAGAGAATACATTAAATATCGAATCCTCTTACCAAGGGACGATATTCATAACCCCTTTCGGCATGCCCCTTCTCCCTACAATGTCTTTGGGCTGTTGTTATTAAAATTATTCTATTTTGAAAGCCTCTGCAATCATATCAAGGGAAATAACATTTTCCATCGCCCCTTGCCTCTAATGTTGATCTTAACTGAGAAAGCTTCCTGTCATTTTCGTTCATTGTGACAAATCCTTGTCCTGACAAGTAATTGTCTTACCTACACCATACCAAACATTAAATTGTCAATTTTTTATATTTTGGCTACTCCTTTCGATTATCATATGTTTATTTACAGTGACCTACATATTTATAATAAGTTCAACATCTTTATAATAAGGTGATCATATGTGTAGAGGATCAACATCATGACGACATAGATACCATCTTTATAATAAGTTATATGTGTACAAATGTTTTCTTTATATAATAACGACATATATACCTAACATAAGTGTAGGGTTAATGTGTATGTATTTTATTAGTCCTTGCTAAAGCAGGGAATATAGCAATCAATTACAATCATTTCACCGATCAGGGTTGAGTTTCAAGAGAAATTTCATATCTTTATCAATGAAAATAGAGAGAGATTATAACTACAATTGAAGGGAAAAGGGTATGTGGATTACATAAACCTATAATATTATGGAATCCACATACCCTTTTCCATAGAATATACTAACTATACCCATTAATTAAAACCAAAGACATGAAATATGGTACTACACATATTATAATATATTATCAAGGAAAAAACAAGCTAAATGCAAATTGGACATTTGAAAAAAATACAAGTAAATGAGTACATCAATAAAAAATAGCATACTAACATTGCAAGTTCAAAATCCGAGCTATGTAGATCGAGAATTGGATCTGTTCAACCGGTGGGTGACGGGAAAAATAAAAATCTCAAGCAAAAGCCAAGAACAATCTTGCAACTATAGCATTTGTGTCGCAAAGTTTCTTAAAGTCACGTATATATAGATAAATAGTCAACTAGCCGTTAACACCGACCAATGAGATAGGCAAAATTTTCGTCGCTATTGCCACAAAATTTCATCGCTATAGCGACGAAAATCCAGGCTATGTTAAATTAATATTTTCGTGGATGTTGCGATGAACTTGCATAGAAATATCGATGAAAATCCCACCCTGTTTAAAGAAATGATGAAACTAGTGGAAGCATGGAATAATCCGCCCATATGTAGTAGTGCATTTGGAATTCTATCATTTTGGCTTCTTCAAAATTCTCAGCCAGGGTTTGTTTGGCAACCCTCTTCACAAACATGGAAATAGAAGCTAGGAGAGCGTTAACATAAACTTCGATTTGCAACTCCTGAGTTGGTTTAGATTCCAGTTGAAACGTGTTTAAGATGGTCATGAATCTTTGATTGAAATCTTTGACCCTTTCTTTCAAACTCATGGTGGCGATGAACAACTTAGCCATCAAAGATCCCATAGCAGTGTCCTCTGCAAATTTATCTAGAAAATATTTCTGGAACTTCGTCCAACTAGTTATAGATCCTATCAACATATTAAAATACCATGTGGAAGCTGAATTCTTGAACGTATAGGGGAAAATCTTGCATACCACGTCTTCATATTGGACGTTCATAAGTCTGATCACTAGTATGAACTTCTTGATATGATCTTCAGGCAATCCTAAAGTCTCGGGGTCAAATTTAGGAAATAGCTTCTTCGGGTGTCGGGGAAGATTATATACTTGTCCCAGGATGGACAAAGCGTCTCCGAACAACCAAGGTTGATTGTTCTAGGGTGGTTTTCCCCTTCCTTCATTATGGTTGTTTTTGTCTTCCATATCTTCAGATTCTAAGTTAAACTCTTCTTCTAAAAACACATTTGGTTCGGAGACGTTGCCAACTAGTGTTTCAGGGATCAGATTAAGAGGATGTTCAATTTCGGTGATCGCGTAGGTCTTCTACCCTGTGCATGAAAACATTGTCGGGAGTATTGACCATCGGTCTACTTATTTGTTTTCTTCGAGGAAGTATCGAATCTAAAGACAACAGACCGATATGTCAGGTGTATGCTCTTGTGATTCTTCTAAACTGATTTAATTCCTCGTGAGGAAGAGCATACGGTATATTAGGGAACAATTGTCCTTCCTCAGGCTGGGGTGAGTTACTCGTTTTAGGAGTACTCAACGTGTGTGGGTTGTCTTGGTAATGACTAGCCATGCATGTGGGTTTTTTTGAATCTATAGGTTGTTTGAAATACTATGTGAAATATGTATTCAACCATTCATTCTTAGGCCCTCCTTCTAGCACCAATTCTGTTGATGGGTTCTACATCCCTTTAATTCAACAGTAGGAACCAAACCTTCCATTGAGGCCCGATTAGACTCTGCAACATTTAATAATGGAATGGTTCTCCAGATCTTGCGATCCGACCAATTTATCGATGGGCTTTGCGTTTTCTTGTGAAGGCTCTTCCTTCAGTTTGGATTGTCACTTTTTGTATTTTCTCTTGGGTGGGACCAATATGAGATGTAAGCCGGTATAAACCAACTTGGTAAAAAACATGATTAAGTCTTAACTATTGGGGAACAGTTTGAGCTTGGGATAACCCATTACTCAAGCACGTAGACAACAATTTTATACCACATGCCTAGTACTAATACATTAACCATGTGAGCATCTAAATTACTGTCTGAGAAACTAATTATCAGAAATAAAACACATATGCGATAAGATAATGGCAAGAAAAATAATTCACCTACTCTAATCATCCATCACATAATAACACAATGATTCATCTTCATCATAAAGAAAAGAACAAAAAAACATTGCACCAGATCACTTGACAATAGATTTAATTGCTCTTACTCATTAGAACATCCATTCATGAAATGAGATAGGAAATAGTTTTTCTCCACATCCAATCACACATGAAGTTGATGAAAATATGACTTGTCTCTAGTCTAGAAGGACTTCTCAATTAAAGGTAGCTCGGAAATAGTTCTTAACAAACCAGAAAAGAGAGTTTCTTGCAACAACCATCGACCTCTAACTAATTGGTCAATTTTCTTATTTATAACATAAAATTCAACTGAAAATAACGACTAAGTGTAGATAAGTAAACAAAATTCACCATGTGGTATCCTCTTCTAATAGTTTCTCTAAGAATCAACTCAAGATATCACTTGAAAGAGTGAATTTTCTCATACTCCAACCAACTGATGAAAAACTCCTCGCAAGTTTGGGCCCATGGAAATCTGTGTTGTTCCATTGGAGCCATGTAAAATCCTCTGACCTCCACCGCATGCACCTGGTACTTCACCAAACTAGTGTTTCACTATTGTAGCACAGTCAGAGCTCTAATAAGGTGTTCCATAAATTGTCGCACTTGTCCTGGTACTGTGTCGGTCACCTTTGCTAGTTCTTCGACCCATAATGAATCTTGCTTGGTGTGCGATTCGACTATGTTGCGCAAGTCTATGAATTCGTTAGGCGTGCTGAACTTGGGGAGTTTGATATCCTTCATTTCTTTGTTGATTTTACCCCAATGTTTCTCGCATTTGGCCCACTTCTCTTGAATTTCCCAATGTGGTTCTTGAGACATCTTAGCCCTATATTCGGTTGATCGCTTGTCGGGGATCTGAGTATCGAGCGGAACAAAGGCATTGGGAAAAGACTCGATACTTACTTGTTCATCGGTCGTTGAATCACAGATTTCCTATTGAGGGGATCCTTCTTCTGGGTCGTTTGATTCTGACTTGTCCTTCAGACTGTCTGCTCGAGTCTTTGGTGCATTGGGTCTCTTCGTGTCAAGGCCACTTTTGGCTTCCTTTTCTTTCCATAGGACCTCCTGGGTTTGGACACCGGGAATAGGAGAAAAAGTCTTCTCAGGTCCCTTTTCTTCTTATACAAGAACAGGGGTCCCGAGGGATACCTCCGGGCTCTCATCATCATCATATATATTAATTAGCTCACGGAGGGGGTCCGATGCACTTGTTTCGCCTGCCTCCAACTGCGTTGCAATGCCTGTCAGTGATCCAGTCGGTGGAATTGTGGATTTAGGGTCATCTGACCCATTGATGTTATCAAGGTTTATGAAATCAGGGTTGCTTAGCCCCACCGATCTTTCTTCTGGGCTATCGGTTAGAAGCCTTGGCATCCTGACGAGGTTCGGGTTATCCAGCATCTGATTCATCATCTGTTGGGCCTGTTTATACATGAGTAACCCTATCTCTTGCACATCCCGAGCCTCAAAGAAATTCCTATCCTGTATCAGTGTTACCTGGGAGATCTATGCTGTTTCGTTGGCTTCCTGGGGAGCTTCCACTGCTTTGGCTTCCTTTCTTCTCTGGCCCTAAGGACCTCTTGAGCTGATTATTCCAATAGCTAGGCCTCAACCTCTTCTCCTTTCTTGTGCTCACCATTGAAAGTTCGTGGCTTATTTTTCCTAAGTTCACCTTGCAAGATGTCTACCTCATGCCTTCTTCTATACCACTGGAAAGGAGAAACACTTGGGTTTCTCCCTAGCCCTGAACTTGCATGAGTCCTTATGGTGGATTTCCTTAGAGAATGATGTTTCCTTATCATTCTTTTTTACTTCCTATCATTCTTATGATCATCCCTTCTGCTATGGGATTTGGATGCTGTCACTTTTCTAGCACTAGATTCTTTCTTGGTTCTAAAGTCTTTCTTAACTTGCTTATGAAACGTATTTAGGATTTGAAGTATCTCTTCCTGAGCATTATTAATATTTTCATTATCGACCATATAGCTATGCACTTCTCTATGTAGGCTTCTCATAGTTATAGGATCTTGCCTTCCTCTTCTTCCATTAAAATATCTCTCAACATTTCCCATATAATAACAATTTGTGTTCATTTCGGTCGAGTTAGCGATGTATTTCAAATCACCAATGGTTGAAGGTTAGATCAATATCCTAACCATTGACCATTGGTGATTTGAAATATATCACTAACTCGACCGAAATGAACACAAACTTTTATTATTATTAACACATAGACACATTGAAAAAGAACAGAGATACAATAAAACTAGCTTCTATTCAATAACGAAATATGATGACACTATAAAATGCAGATTGAAAACAAGCTTGCTAGAATGGTGGCGGCTTATCTCTAAGAAGAGATGTGATGGTTGCGCTCATTCACAAGAAGATGAGTACAATGAGGCTCTGAAAGACTTTTTACAATAAACATGAATACCAAAACCCTAGACATCCATAAACCTAACCCTAGGATATGAAGTGCCAAAAGTCATGTGAGCCCCGCTGGGGTAAGTTGGTACATCAACTTCTCGGGGTTGTAACTTTTTCATACGATCTTCGTTTTAGGCGCACGATAGCCCATTGGAAAGTTATATCTGAGGACTACAAATTATACTATCAAACTTTGAGTTTTTTACAATTTGAATGTGGAGAGCCCTAAAAACCTTTTTTAGGGCCTAAAAAATGACCCCTGAAGTTCAGGACCCAAAAAATAGGAAAAAACAACCAAACTGAAAAACGACCAAGATGAGCCAGTTGGAATAGGTGGGTAGCCACCAATATCCACCTGTATCAATCCTACCCCCTTAGGAATCAATGGTATCCATTGTGTTGATTTCCCCCATCAGATGAGGAAATTTAAGCTAAATTTGGACCCGGGTGAGCCACTTGCCTTGGTGCAGGAGTTGGCCTGCTTTGACAACCTGATAAAGTTGGATCCTCTACTAGCGAGTGCCCTTGACCTATGTGTCCACAATATGATTATTGGATTCATGTTCCATTTATTCAGGGTTGAGCTCTATTGGTGTCAATTGTTCTTCTATCTTCGAGGTGTCTAATAATGGTGGAAAATATGGCCAAAGGAGATCCACATTGAACACTAGGTGCAAGCCAAGGAAAGGGGGAATGTTGAGCTCAAAATTATTTTCTCCCACAACCTTGGTGATGTTGTAAGGTCCATAGCGGAGTGGAAGAATATTCCTGTGGGGATCTGTAAGGTGTTCTTTCTGCAAGTGAAACCAAACTTTGTCTACCACCTGAAACTTGTGTGGCACCTGGTGTTGATCATGGCGTTGCTTGTACTTGGAATTGGTATTATGTAAAATATCCTGAACCTATTGTCAGATGTGCTATATCCTCTCAATGAAAAAGGTAGCTTTGTCAGCTTCAGTTGGAGCATGGGATGAGTCTTCCTGGGTGGCCACAAGGGGTAATGCAACATCCATGGGACCCAATGGTTGAAATCCCAACCCCACTTGAAAGGGGTTGTGGGTGGTTGAGCTATGTATGGATCTATTGTAGATGTGATGAACATAGGGAATATTCTCATCCCATGTGCAGGGGTGCTTGGAATTGTACATGCACAGGATATGCACAATCATTTGGTTGACGAACTTAGTTTGGCCATCCATCTAAGGGTGGAAGGCAGTGGATTTGGTGAGCTTGGTGTCCAAAAGTAACTAGAGGCTCGACCAAAAAGTGATGATGAACTGACTATCCCGATCTGAGATAATAGTTTGTGGTATCCCAAAATGTACCCACAGTCATTCAAAGAAGAGCTTGGTATTGGTCTCTGCTGTGATGCTCTTCTTGCAAGAAGACATAATCGCCATCTTGGAAAACCAATCAACAACCAAAAAAACACAGTCATTTCCCTGCTTGGTGAATGGAAGGCCTGGCATGTAGTTTATTGAAATGGATTCCCAAAGACTGTCAAGAGTAGGCATATGGGTGTACATGCCTTGATTCTTAGTGGCCGGTTTGGAAATAGCGCAGGCAGTGCAGGACTTGATATACTTATTGACATCCTATCGAAGTTTCGACCATTAGAAATGATGTTGTAACATTTCCACTGTATTTTCTACACCAAAGTGTCCTGCCACCCGACTGTAGTGGGTTCCCAAATCAGCTTCACTCGCTTGCTTGATGGAACGTAAATATGGCCCAGATGGCACAAAATCCCATCCTGAAGATGGAAATTAGTGACAGTTGTTTTTTATCCCATCATTTGGTAGGTGGTGGCGAAGTTAGGATCTCTCTCTTAGAGTCGGGGCCATCCGAAGGTCTCATAGATGCAAGAGTCTAGAACCGTGGTGAGTGCCATGACTGGAGGTCTACTGAGGCAATCAACGACGTGGTTTCTTCTTTCTATTTTATGCTCGATGTTGAGGTGGAACTATTGCAAGTATGTGGACCACTTTTGATGGTGGTCATTCTGCAATTTTACTTGTGTCTATATGAAATGCAATGAATTATGATTAGTGTGGATGAATGTCTCCTTCCCAAGAATGTAATTCCTCCACTGGTGAAGGCTTTCACAATGGAGTACATTTCTTTGTCATAAGTAAGGTACTGAAAGATGACATATGATAATGTCTCACTATGATAGGACATGGGGTGGCCATGTTGAGTGAGAACTGTGCTCATAACATAGTCTGAAGCATATGTCTCAATCTCAAAGGGATGTTGTAGTTCGGGTAATGAAAGCAGTAGGGATGAGCACAAGCGCTGTTTCAAATCATCGAACGCTTGTTTTTGGGAAAGGTCCCACACAAACTTTGCCTTACCACCACCCTTGGTTACTTGGCTGAGGGTCCATGCAATATGGGAGAATCCCAACATGAACCTGCGATAGAAATTGGCAAGGCCTAAGAAGCTTCGAAGCTCAGTGAGAATGGTTGGATCTGGCCAGTCATGGATTATCTATATCTTGGATAGATCCACATGCACACCATTCTCATCAACAATGTAGCCTAGGTACTAGACCTTGTCCATGCTGAAGGAAATTTTTTCTAAGTTGGCATATAGCTTGTGTTTCCACAGAGTGTGTAGAACCTGTTACATATGATACAAGTGTTCCACCCAGGTATTGTTGTAGATGAGGATGTCGTACAAATACACCACTAAAAAAGAATTAGTGAAAGGCCACAAGATATCATTCATCATCCTCATGAAATTTGCTAGGGAATTTGTCAAAACAAAGAGCATGACCAACCATTCAAAAATACCTTCTTTTGACTTGAAGGCAGTTTTCCATACATTTGTCTGCTCTATTGGGACCTGATGGTAGACAAATTTCAGATCAATCTAACTAAAGTATTTCCCCCCCTTGAGCTAATCAAGGAGATCGTCATTTCAGGGAATCGGGTACTGATTCCTGACTGTGATTTTATTTAGGGCCCAATAATCAATGTAGAGTCTCCAAGTCCCATCTTTCTTTTGCACAAGCATGATTGGAATTCCACAAGGTGATGAACTGGGTTGGATGTGCCCCTTTTGGAGAAGTTCTTGGATATGATGGTTGATCTCCTCATTTTCTAACAAACAACAGTGATAGACTGGCCCATTGGGTAGCGGTGCGTCGGTGGTCAGATTGATGGAATGCCTGACCTGACAGTGTAGAGGTACCTTGGTAGGTGAGGAGAAGATGTATTTGTATTCTTCCACGACCTTATCCACTTGTTTTTGCTACGTGGAGAGGTCGGTCGCAGAGGCCATGGATGTGGTTGCAATTTTTCGCTCACTCTCAGAGCGAATTAGGAAGAAGACAAACTTCCCGGTCTTAGAGATGAACTTCCTGCATTTATTGGCAGAGATCAAGGAAATGGCACTAGGTGGGACTACCTCGTGTATCCTATACAATTTTCTATCCAAAGTAATAATAACACTGCGAGACCTAGACTCATATATAACATGAAATTTCCATAGATAAGGTTGGCCAAAAATAACATCACAAACTTCAAGGGGAGAAACATCAAAAAATACCTCATCTTTGAAGGGATTGATGTCGTAAGACATGTGACACTGTTGGATGACATGAATATTGCTTCCTTGGCGGAGCCATCCGATGGTGTAGGGATACAGGTGCAACGTTGTCTGCAGGGGAAACCACTTGAAAACCTCCACTGAGATGAGGTTCTTTTAGCTACCTCTATTAACAATGAAGTGCAGTGGGGTGCCTTTCATCCACATCTATGAATGAAAGGGGTTCTCACCTTACTCTAGCTCATTAGGTTCATTGAGCTAGATCTATGTGGTAGCAATGGTGGCACTGGGTTCCACGTCAATGTTTTGTCTCCCCTTTTCTGGTTCTGAATTAGATTCAAACCCCACATATTATTCATAGGCTTTCACCTCATCCACCAATGACTTCTTTGAGTGGAAATCAATAGTTTTATTCCAGGGGCTCTTATGGAAGTCACACAAATTCCCGGTATCTTATTTCGTCTTTCCATTTTCCTTCTTTGTTTGCATCTTAGACTAGTTGTCCCAAGGCTGTCCATATTTTCTCTGCCCTTTGTTCTACGGGTTGGGGCTTCCCTTATCCTGCTTTTGCTGTGAGGGGTTCCCAGACCCAATCTTCCACATCTTTTGTTTAATCTTATGCTCAATATTGACAACATATCGATAAGCTGTTCCTAAGGACGAGATGTCCAAAAACTCCATTTCTGCCTAGATTTATCTATGTAGACCACCGCGGTACTTGAGCACTAGATGTCACTCAGAATATTTGATACCTAGATTGGTGTGCAAGGTATGGATGATATTTGTGAACTATGGCACTTCTTGGTCCCTTTCCTGCAATAGTGTGGTCCATTTTGTATACAGGTCATCATAACTTCCAAAAGGGTAGTATTGTTCCTTAATATCATCCCTGAAGGATTCCCAGGTGAGTGTGAATGTAAATAATGAGGGTTCCTCTTTTTCCTTTTTCTCATAGAAAGTCTCCCACCATTCTTTGACATGGGGGACGGCTTTGAGGAGCACAAAAGTAATCTTTTCTCTATTCAAAAATTTATGGATAGAAAAATACCCTTCTAGCAGATTCAACCATTTGTCTACAATATTTGTGTCTATATGACCTTCAAATATAGGAATATCAAATATGATATGTACCTTGAAGGGGGTGACACATACTCTAGAGGAAGATGCGTCGCTTGTTGGTAGCTGTCGAAGGATTTGCGTAAAATTATCCATCACCTTGTTCCTCTGTTGAGTGAGGGATTCCTCGAGCAACAATTTGAAATGATCTCATGCCATGTTGTGTTTCTTTTCTCTGACCATGGAAGGTCATTTGGGCGTGTGATATCTCTTTTCCTCAAGACAAAAAATCTCGAGACCCAATTCTTTGTACCCTAACCTCGTCGGGGACATGCACTAAGAATGATAAGGAGTAGACCGCTCTGATACCACTGATCCATATTTTATGAGTAGAATGAAATGAACACATATTATTATTATTATTAACACAGAGACACAATGAAAAATAACATAGGTACAATAAAATTGGCTTCTATTCAATAAAGAAATATGCTGACACTGTAAAATGAAGACTGAAAACAAGCTTGCTAGAATGGTGGTGGCTTATCTTTGAGAAGAGATGTGACAGTTGCGCTCATTCGCAAGAAGATGAGTACAATGAGGATCTGAAATCCTTTTTTACAATAAACATGAATGCCAAAACCCTAGGCATCCAAAAACCTAACCCTGGGAGATCAAGTGCCAAAAGTCATATGTGGCCCATTGGGGTAAGTTGGTACATCAACTTCCCGGGGTTGTAACTTTTGCATTCGATCTTCATTTTAGGTGAACGACAGCTCATTGGAAAGGTATTTCCTAGGAATACACATTATGATGTCAAAATATGACTCCATTTGTTGTTTGACTATGGCGATCCCTAAAAACACTATTTAGGGCCTCAAAATGACCTCGGAAGTTCAGGACCTAAAAACTAGGAAAAAACCGCCAAACTAAAAAACTTCCAAGATGAGCCAATTGGAATAGGTGGGTGGCCACCGATATCCACCTGGATAAAACGTGATCTTGACCGTCGATCCATTAGACTTCGCCTAATTCTACAACGACAATTAAAACATGAATTTTGAACTTTGAGGTTGAATTTTAACTCTGTAACTTTGCAGATTGACTTCATTAAACCCTCTTAGACATTTATCAGTAATTTACACTCAAATTTTCTCACGAATTTGGGGATTTCACTCTAAGTTTATCTATTTTCCCCCAAGTTCATCACAAAACAAAATATGTAACAATGAATTTGCCCAAATTTGCACCAATTATCGGTCCATACAGGTCCATTGTTTGAACCAGAGGATTCGATGCCATAATCTAACATTCTACAACCCAACTAAGGTCCATTATGTGTGGAAATAATCATAGATTATTTTTTTTTAAACTAACAAATTTTCCTATAGCTTACCAGCTATGAATTACATACAGATTTAACTACTACTTGATACCATTAATTAGATGCATCTACAACATGATAAAATCACACACGAATGCAACTAATCACTTATTACATCATCATATAAATCAGTCTCATAAACATAGTTCATGCACAATAATTTAAAACTTATAATGCAACACATAAACTTATAAAACACTTATCTTTTAATTCAGTTGTGTAACCAACTACTTGGGACGAACATTCCACCCAACCATAGATGTTTTGTTCCAAATCTCAACAACAATTCACCCCCAAGTTGGGGCTAGCAATCCAAAAAATAAGGTGGTATCTCATTGTCGTCTCGCAACTTAGAAATCCCACAACCCATTGGTATTCTTCTCAACTATCCCGATTTTACACCAGCTCTCTTTCTCTCAACCTATCCAACCCAAGGAATGTACCCCTTCATTGATGTTAGTCCCTTGGGCATCCCATTCATTTATCAAGGTCTCTCTAGCACATGTAACCAAAAATATCTCTGCTGTGAAACTCAAGGGAGCTCACTGCTAGGAAAAACACCAACAAAAAACAACAAACACTTGTTGTTATAGTGAAACTCACACATGAGATCACTCTTCAGACATGACAACCTATATATTTAGTCTTCATCTCCAAAATACTCCAAAAACACTCTAGTATTCTCAAGAATTCACCCTCCATGATTTCTCCAACTCCTATCTCTTCTTTTCTTCTCTATGCTTTATGTTCATGCCCAAACATTGATTATCTAAAACTGTTATAACTTCCCAAACAAATTTCCTCTCTTTATTTTCTTTCTTGAATTACACACTTCCCCAAGATGATTGTACTCAACCACCATGCTCCCAATAACTATGAGATGTGACTTCTCACACTCACCCTCTTACATGTATTCAATGATTGGCTTTGAGAACACTTAAAAACAAAATAGAAGGTTCATGTACCCATAGAAAATTTAGGAAGTGGGTTGAAATAAAAGACATGGATAATTCCCCCTTAGACCCCTCTTAAACATTCTCTTAGACCCTCCCCTCTCTTGTGGATTAATTCACCCCCCATCTTTGTCCATATCCCCTAGTAGATGGAATCACATTTTACTATTAAAATTTAGAAATGAAATTCACATATACATCCACTAGACCATGGCCACACATTATATCTACATAAGCATTAATTAAAATGCGGATTATGGCGGGGATGTTACATATCCTGATTTTCCCTTAACTCTCTTCCTCTCAACCTGCCCATACTAAGGAATGTACCTCGTCACTACTCGGATTCCATTGGGCATCTCATTCATTTATCAAGGTCTCTCTAGCACATGTAACTAGGAATGCCACTACCGGGAAACTCAAGGGAGCTCACTGCTAGGAAATCTACCGGGAAACAATAGAACCAAGCTTGATTCTCTAGATCATCTCTCACAAGAGTTCACTCTTCAGGATTGACAAACTGATTCTTCTACAAGCCTGACAACTTGCTTCTTCAGTCTTTAGTCCCACAAATTCCCCATAATTCACCCTCCATGGTTTCTCTAGCTCCAGTGCCTAAAAACTCTCCCCATGGCCATACAAATTTCCTCTCCTTTATCTTTCTTTCTTGACTTACATTCTTCCCAAAATTGATTGTACTTAGTCCCATGCTCCCAATAACTATGGTATCTAACTTCTCACACCCATCCTTTTACATGAATTCAATGATTGGGCTTGTTAACACATAGGAAGTACAAGAGTCAAGGTTTTCTCTCATTTTTCAAATTTTTTGTTAGTCTAGTCTAAGCAGGTCACTTTTGGTCCTTGTTAGTCATGTGTTATGTCTTTCTTATAAGTCATTGGTTTAAAACTCATGATATTATCAGAGTATGGTTACAAAGCCTTGATGTCATGATGGTGGTTGTCATCATTTGTAAAGAGAGAAAGTATTGATCATGTCTGCATAACTTGAAGGTCACCATCAAGTATTTTGTCCAAAAAGGGTGTATATGTTTTAAGGATCCACTTAACCATCTAAGTGCCATGTCACTTGTCAAATCTCATTCACTATAGACTCTCCTAGAAGTTCACAACAATTCAAAATACCTCATGCACTAAATCATACATGATTACAATTTTGGGAACGTGGCACTTGGTGGATTCTTGTTTTTAGCACCTTGTCATCATCCAAAAGGTTGAGGTCAAAAGTAAGGTTCAATCGTTTCATTCTCTTTCAATTTGAAAAGATTTCGTTGCAGACTGTTCCCTACTACAAACTGTCTAGATGTTGCAAACCAAATTAGTGCTGTGAACTCTTTTTTTTTCTAGTTGCTTCAAAATCTTGTTATTTGAGTCTTCATTCAGCCTTGTCATCATCATTTCATCCAGGGTTCCATCTTCAAATTACATTTTAGTCTCTGTAAAATCGTTCTAGTGTAAACCCTAGTTACAAAAAAACCTTAGATTCATTAGATTTCAACACACAGTTTGTTGTCAACAATTATCAGAGAGGTTTTTACTCTTATTTGACTTGCCATGGAAGAAGATGCATCTGAAGCACCAGCTCAACAAATAACCAAATCCAAATATATTAAAGAGATTGTAGAAATTATTGAACTAAATTCTCCTTCTAAAGAGAGAAATCCCGCTTTCAAAAGGCTCAGAAAGAAAATAAAAGAGACAAAGGATGCGAATAAAAAATTGAAAAAGGAAAATCTACAAGCTAGAATTAAACTGAAGGAAAACATAGATCTATGTGAAGAAGCCATTGCAAAGGAAAAACAAATGGTGAAGAGATCACTGCCCCTACATAGACAGGTAAAAAATGTGTACATGAAGAAGAGTTATTTTCAAGCTGTAAGTAGAAAGCAAATTGTCATGTATAAGAAAGTTTGCAGAGGCGTTGTGAACCTGCTGAATTTGAAACAATTTGCAGCAAATTATTACATTGCAAACTCGTATTTTCATCATATATTTTAAAATACGAACTGGGTTTCACTAAAAATTTTTTTGGAGACGAATCATAATGTCAATGACTTTCTGACCAAACATCATCCCGACCTAGTTCGTCGTTTGGGAGAAACATCGAAAACATCACCTACAAGAAAGTTTGCAAGGAATCCTTCAGATGCACTGCAAACTCTAACACTCTGATAAGTCTGAGTTATGGGAGAGCTTCTAGCTATCATAGGAGGTCCGAATGGTTCCCCAAGAGGTAGTTAGACATTAAGGGACACTTGTACCTGAAATCTAGCTCCACTAGATCTCCAAGCATAAGCTGGTTGTACTTGCATTTATCATCACCAACAACTTCTTGGAATCTACCAGTTTGTTAAATTTCTCTTTCTTTGTCTATTGCCACACCTCCAAGGCACAAAATCATATTCTAGAGCTAGGTAATGATTCATAAAGAGACTTTTGATTTAATTTTCTATTTAATGGGTGATATGACTCCAACAGAGGGTTGGAATGGTTGGATGTGAAGATTTATGTTTTGGCTGGAGACTGTTAAAAGTTCCCACACTATGTATGTACAGACTTAAGACTCTTAATTAATTCAATATAAAATCCTTTTCTACTCTTTCATGCTATTATTATTGTCTTTCTTTGGGATTTTCTACTGATGAAGGATTTATCTTTAACACTTGTGTTCATGATATGCAGTGACTGATTTACTGTAAATTTGTTAATGCAAGTATTGTCAAAGCATATTTTCTTGTTGACCAGGAGGTTCCTTGTTAGTAATAATTCCATTGTATGTGTGCCTAATGTAACTTAGTTCATATATTTCATTATTTTCCTTCAATCTTCCATCTTTTCATTGATGTTCAAAAATTGATCTAATATTGTTAAGGCCTTGCTTGTTGGAGTATGTTTTGTGGAGATTTTGTGTTGATATCCTAAATTGAGTTTCTCATCCATTCGTGACACTTGAGATGATAAAACCTTACCTTTTTATAAACCTACAAATTTTTTGATGGGTATTAGGCTTACACCTACAACAGTCTAGGTGTGACTTCTAATGCTAACATTTTTTGTGTAGTTTCCAGGGAATGAAGACATGAAGATATCTTCCCTGGGTTGTATGAAAAAGAATATGACCAACACTTGATGGTGAACAAGTGTTGGTTACAAAAAAGACTGCAATTTTTCATCGTGGCGACTCCACACACTTGAAGAACATGTTGGTAATTCAAATAAGTCACAAGACTCCACTGAAGAATGAGCTCAGATAGAAAAAGATGAAAGAAGGACACAACAAGTCTAGGTTTTAGGTCATAAGTTTCTTTCAGGAACCTTTTTTTTTTTCATCAACTCTTTCTCGTATTTTCCTTCACATATCAGAAGAATCATCCTTTGCGTTGTCTATTTGGATTACCATCAACCCACTATTGTATATCCCTCCTTGAAAGAAGAAGATTTATCCTCTTCTTGCATAATTGATTTTGATCATTTTCCTTTGTCCAAACCATGTGATAATGATGTTTGTATCCAAATATCTCTTGAAATTGATCAACCCTATAGCCATGTGGATTATAAAGTTGATTTACCTCTTGCAAACTCTGTTATATCTTGCAATCAACCTGTTATAGGTAGTGCTCAACCCACTAATGTTCAGTCTATAATTAGAGAGAAAAATTTTAAACCCTTAAAGCTTCCATCTACTCTTCATCCTTACCCTCCCAATTTTTTAGAATATCTACCTCTTTTTATTGGGGAAGATCATATCACAACTAAGAAGCATTTGATTTTCAAAATTTCATTGACAATTTGGAAATCATGCATGAGGATTTTGTCATGAGGTTATTTTCCAAATATTTGGTTGGGGATGTTGCTTTTTTGTTTAAAAATCTAGAGGTTGGTTCTATTGGTTTGTGGGTTGAGTTATATAGGGAATTTTCAAGATATCGGGGAGAGAGAAAATCCTTTGATCAATACTTAACTGAGTTTTGTGCTTTGAGGAGAGAGAAGGATGAAATTATTGCTACATTCAACATGAGGTTTTACAAAAAATTTTGCAGTATTACTATTGAAATACAACCTTCTGAGTTGTTGCCATGGTATAGTATACAATGGCACACCATCCTGATCTATTCTTTTACCTTAGAGAAAAAACATCACCATCCTTGCAACAAATGTTTGTTGATGTAGAGGAAGTTGAGAGAAACCTTCGGTCTTGCACACAACTCTCTAGTAATATATTGGATGATGTTTTGGATGCAAAAGAATTAGAGGATGGATATGGAAAGAATATAATCTGAGCTTGCAATTGTTTCAACATGCTTGTGCATAATTTTCAGATC
This sequence comes from Picea engelmannii, assembly GCA_009831015.1. Lineage (NCBI taxonomy): Eukaryota > Viridiplantae > Streptophyta > Pinopsida > Pinales > Pinaceae > Picea > Picea engelmannii. The sequence goes on from ML784474.1 coordinate 766,601, forward strand.
TTGATTCTTTTTCAAATCTTAAAAAATTATTAAATCATAATTTTGTACTGTTGAGGATGCAAATGTACATGCTCATAACTCATACCAACAAGATGAATTTACATATATAGTTGAATCTTCTCCTAGTTATGAGCAAAGGGATGATTTTGTTTATGAAGATTATCATGAAGATCATTTTGTAGAAGATAATAATCAATTGGTCAAGAAACAATCTGTCATTTCAAAGTGTCTGGTTGTTGATATTGGGGATTGGCGGACCTTTTTCGTTCATGATAATATGAAATATTATATATTCTTAAATTCTGGTCAAGAGATTTCACTCCAGTAAGAAAGCCAACAAGCAACTAAAAGGGATCAGATTTTTGTATTAGTGTCTGCAAATAAGTTTTTTTTCCCAAGGATATAATCAACAATCATAAAAATCTTTTGTTGTTCATGATTATTTTGAAGCATGTGATATTTATGGAATGTTTCAAGGAGGTTGAGAGGATTACAGTCTTGTCAATAGAGACAAAATTATGAAGTAACATCCTAGTCTTCTAATTCAGCCAAAAATTTGTTCTATTATTCATGATTCAATAACCATATATTACATGGAATCTTTCTATTCAGAAGTTTCTAGTGATGGAGCTTTCACCATGCAAGCAAGTTGCAGCTATAAGTATCAACTTCTCATTGAATTTCTGCTGCATTTGTTTCATTTGTTGTGGATTTTATCAAAGAGATTTCTGCAAAAAGTTATTTTCATCAGTCAGATGTTCTTATGGATTCATTGGAAGTTTCATTACACTTGATCAAGCAAAGTTCAGATGATTAGAGTAGGGAAATAAGCTCGATTCAAAGCATTTTTGTTTTCAGTTTTTGGTTTGTAGTAGATCAACAATAATGACTCCATAGCCCAATGGATAAGGAACTGGAACTACAAATCTTCTTGGAGCCTCATAAGGAGGTCTCCATCCCATGTGGAGCTAGATGTTAACACATAGGAAGTGTAGGAGTCAAGGTTTTCTCTCATTTTTCAAATTTTTTGTTAGTCTAGTCTAAGAAGGTCTCTTTTGGTCCTTATTAGTCATGTGTTATGCCTTTCTTATAATTCATTGGTTTAAAACTGGTGATCTGATCAAAGTATGGTTACAAATTTTTGATTTCATGATGGTGGTTGTCATCATTTGCAAAGAGGGAAAGTATTGGTCATGTTTGCATAACTTGAAGGGAACCATCAATTATTTTGTCCAAAAAGGGTGTATAAAAGGTTTTAAGGATCCACTTAACCATCTAAGTGTCATGTCACCTGTCAAATCTCATTCGCTGTAGACTATCCTAGAAGTTCACAACAATTCAAAATACCTCATGCACTAAATCGTACATGATTATGATTTTGGGAATGTGGCACTTGGTGGATTCTTGTTTTCAATGCCTTGTCATCATTAAAAATATTGAGCTCAAAAGGAAGGTTCAACCATTTCATGCTATTTCAATTTGCAAAGATATCACTACAAACTATTCCTCGCTGCAAACTATCAGTCGCTGCAAACTGTCTAGATTCTACAAACCAAATTAGCACTAAGAAATATCTGTTTTTCCAGTTGCTTCAAAATTTTGTTATTTGAGTCTGCATTCAACCTTTTCATCATCATTTCATCCAGGCTTCCAACTTCGACTTACATTTTAGTCTCTGTAAAATTGTTCTAGTGTAAATCCTAGTTGTAACAAAACCCTAGATTCACTAGATTTCAACGCATAGTCTATTGGAAACAATTATCAAAGAGATTTGTACTCTTATTTGACTTGCCATGGAAGAAGATGCATCTGAAGCACCAACTCAACAAACAACCAAAGATAAATCTCTTAAAGAGCATGTAGAAATTATTAAACTAAAGTCTCCTTCTAAAGAGAGAAATCCCACTTTCAAAAGGCTCATAAAGAAAATAAAAGAGACAAAGGTTGAGAATAAAAAACTGAAAAAGGAAAATCTACAAGCTAGAATTAAACTAAAGGAAAACATAGATATGTGTGAAGAATCCATTGCAAAGGAAAAACATATGGTGAAGAGATCACTGCCCCTACATAGACAGGAAGAAGAGATCTTTTCAAGTTGTGAGAATAAATCAAATTGTCATGTACATGAAAAGTTTGCAGTGAATCTTGCAGAGACACTACGAACCTATTGAAATTGAAACAGTTTGCAACAAATTAGTACGCTACAAACTTGTATTTTCATAATATATTTTAAAATACAAATTGGGTTTCACTAAACATTTTTGTGGAGAAGAATCATATTGTCATTGACTTGCTGACCAAAACTTAGCCTAACCTAATTTGTCATTTGGGAGAAAAGTCGAAAACATCACCTACATGAAAGTTTGCAGCGAATCCTGTAGATGCGATGTGAGCTCTAACATTTTGATAAATCCAAGTTATGGGAGAGATGCCAGCTATCAGAGGAGGTTTGAATGGTTCCCTAGGAGGCATTTATACATCAGGGGACATTTGTACTTGACATCCAGCTCCACTACATATCCAAACATGAGTTGTTTGTAGTTGCATTTATCATCACAAACAACTTCTCAGAATCTAGCAATTTGTTAAACTTTTGTTTGTTTGTTTATTGACACACCTCTATAAGGAACACAATCCTATGTTAGAGCTAGGTAACGAGTCATAGAGAGACCTTTTATGTAATTTTCTATTTAATGGGTGATATGAATCCAATAGAGGGTTGGATTGGTTGGATGTGAAGCTTTATATTTTGGTTGGAGACTGTAAAAAGTTCCCACACTATGTATGTATAGACTAAGACTCTTGAGTAATTGAAGATCAACTCCTTTTCTACTATTTCATGCTATTATTCTTGTCTTGCTTTGGTATTATTTACTGATGAAGCATTTATCTTTAGCACTTGTGTTCATGATATGCAATGACTGATTTACTGTAAATTTGTTAATGCAAGTATTGTCAAAGAATATTTGCTTGTTTACTAGGAGGTTCCTTGTTAGTAAGAATTCCATTGTATGTGTTCCAAAGTGCCTGATGCAACTTGGTTCATATATTTCATTCTTCTCCTTCAGTCTTCCATCTTTTCACTGATATTCAAAAACTGATCTAAGATTGTTCAAGCCTTGCTTGCTGGAGTATGTTGTGTGGAGATTTTATATTGATATCTTGAATTTAGTTTCTCATCCATTCGTGACACTTGATATTACAAAACCTTACCTTTTTATAAACCTACAAAAATTCTGATGGGTATTAGGCTTACACCAACAACAGTCTAGGTGTGACTTCTAATGCTAACATGGCTCTTCCACACTCAAACAAAAAATAGAAGTTTAATACATGATCATAATAAAATTCAAGAATGTGGCTTTGGATTAATGCCCATGAATAATTTCCTCCTTGGGCCCCTCTTAGACACTCTTAGACATCCCCCTTTCTAGTGGATTAATTATCCCCCATCTCTATCCATATCCCCTGGCATCTGGCATCACATTTTATTTATTAAAACTCAAAAATACATTTTGTATATACATCGCTTGGCCACAACCATACATTATATCTACATTAAGCATTAATTAAACTAGATATTATAGCGGGGATGTTACAAATGAGGGGCCAAAGGGCCAATTATAGTAATAATAACATAAGGCATTTGATTTAATGTGGACTAGGTCCACTATGCTTATTATTATTATTATTAAATAAGTCCCACTATGGTAGTTGGTATTGAATAAAGGTAATGCGACCTCACTAAAGAATGTCCACTAGGTAGTCAGAAGATTGTTATGATTAGGGTTCTCTTATTAGCTATAAATAAGGATGGATTCCTCTTTATGAGAGGTGTGGATTTTATTTTATTTGGAGCTTAGCTCATTGAGAGGTCACCCAACTTTAAGAAGAAAGTGAACATGAGTGGATTCCTTCCATAAAAGGATCAATTGTAAGGTGTTTCACGAACTTAAGGGCAGTTTGATATCAATAAAGTAAAGAGGATTTTATATCTTATTCTTGTATATCTTGTATGTGATTCCTCCTTAGGGGTGTAATGGGGGGACAAAGGGCCCATTAGAGTAATAATCGTGGATGTCATTCAATATGAGGTGGACTACATCCACTATGTTTGTTTTATTAAATAATGCCCGCTATGGTAGTTAGTACTGAATAAAGGTAATGTGGCCTCACTAAAGAAGGTCCCCTGGGTAGTTAGGAGATTGTTTGATGAGGGTTCTCTTGCTAGCCACAAATAAATAAGGATGGAGTCCTCCTTATGATGGGTATGTAGTATATTATATTTAGAGCTTAGCTTATTAACAAGTCACCCAACCTTAAGAGGCAAGTGACCAAGAGTGGATTCCTTCCATAGAAGTATCCTTGTAAGGTTTTTCTATACTTTAAGGGTATTTTTCTATCGATAAAGTAAATGATATGTTCTACCTTATTCTTGGATATCTTATATGTGATAGTGTTTTCATATCTAAGGTACTTAACATGAATGCACCATATTCAAGTATGGGAACCTATGTGACTAAAATGATCCAAGGAAGGCCATGTACAACTCCATGGAATGAATAAGGGTCACTAGTATGGCTCTAAACTCACCTACCATGTTTATGAAGAAACCTTTGGCATTAATGGGCCATAGAATAGATCAAATAACATTACTACAATTGTCATGCAAGTATC
>ML784474.1:792368-810508 GCA_009831015.1 Picea engelmannii
ACGCACAGCCCGCAAGCACGCCCTCCGAGTAAATCGGGGTGAGAATCGACCTTGAGACCTCATTTTACATAGTTCCTTCCATTTACACGGCACTTGCCAATCGGTCTACACCCCTGCGGGCATATAAACTTAATTGAGTTAATTAAGCTTAATTAATGTATAAGTAGAAAAAATTATAAAAGATTATTTGACTCCCCGAGAGTCGAACTCGTGACCTCCAAGTAGCCCAAAGGCCCCACACATTCGTGCCAACCACTACACCACACTATGGGTCATTAATTTAATAAGAAATTTAATAATGTATAAGGGTGATTAATTTAATAATAAATTTCAAAGTATTGCGCCCGAGGCCTAATCTCCAAGTCCACAAGCTAAGAACCAAATCCCAACGCACAAGCACCAAGCTTCAATGCATAGCCTTAGACTCACTAAATCATACGACCACCCACCGCCTAAGCTTTAAGAAACAACCAAACACCAATGTGCCATACATGAGTCTTTACAAATAAATTCATATACTTAAATAGATTAATGGTAACATAGTGCTATCCCGAAGTATAAAATCCAATTATCCAAGCGTCAAGCTCACGAGACCTTACACACAACTCATCGAGCCAATCGTCGAGCCCTTCTATTCCATTCCACCAGTCAAAGCCACGTGCTAAGATCCAATGCCTAAAAGCCACTCTACAATCCTCAAGACTCGTACCTGTAGCCACCAAGACACACAATTCAATGCATATGTACAACGTGCCAAGGAGAGACCATGAGTCAAGCATCGAAGGATATTTAGTTGTAAGAAAAAAGTTTAAAGGACTTAGACTAGGACAAGTGGGAAGGAGTCGAAATACACACTAGGAAAGTAAGCTAGAGGAATTGGTGAGTATGGCGCAAGGCTAGTGTAGCTACTGGGAAAGGGAGTCAATAGTTTTCTTAGGCGAAGAAATCAATCTTAGATGCTTTAGCCCTAACCTATCCAATCCCCTAAAGAGAGTAATGTCCGTTTACAGACAAGTAAAAAAAAATTACGCCTAACCCTGTTTTCTAATTAAGTTGTGAAATGAGAAACGTCCTTGAACTCACCTTGACAACTTTGGTTGATGCAGGTTAAATCATACAAGATGGTTAGGACTCAAGGGAGTCAAGGCAGAGGAGTCTCATTGCAGGCACCGTTGACACCGCCAGTGCTGCCACCACCATCGCCCGAACTAGCTCTCATACTACGCTCGTTGGAGGCCATAAATGAAACTTTAAAGGGGCGACAACCAGGAGGGACCGAGGTGGAACCCCCACCATCTGGAATGGGTAATCCAGAAGCGTCAAGGGATTCAGGGGGGGGACCTCCACCCGAAGACATCACTTGATAATTGCAGAAGATCAAACTTCTGGAGTTTTCCAAGGGTCGCGCCAATGAACACGCGGAAGCATGGTTGGAAGGCATGACAAGGTGCTTTTCCTTAAGGGACTATGCGTCCAAATCAAAGGTGAAGATAACAATTATTCAGTTAAGAGACAGCGCCTTTAACTGGTGGGGTAACTTGGAAAGGAAACTACATCTTACCCCAGACACAATATCTTGGGAACTTTTCGAGGAGAGTTTTCGAAGGAAATATCTGCCAGCCTACTATGAGGAACAACAGGTAGGAGCATTTCATGCCTTAGTACAGGGAAACATAATTGTAGAAGAATATGAGATCAGATTTATGGAATTGGTCAAATATGTTTTGTATATGGATAATGACCAATGACAGGTAGAGTGATTTGTCTATGGATTGAACCCTAAGATAAGTGCTATGGTGCGGATGTGGAAACCGTCTTTGGTAGCGGAAGTTGTGGAAAATGCGCATTATGCAGAGGAACACATGAAATTAACTGGGGGTACGAGACTGACCTTTCTGCATCATCCTGGATTCATGGGGAAGATCCCTAGGACATTTCCCAGGGGAGGGGGCTCAAGGCCACCTTCATATGGTAACAGAGTCGCACCAAGGATAGTAACCGCAGGGATTTCAATGGCAGCGAGCGCAACATCTCATTCTTCACCAACGATGCAGATAGGTCCACAACCATCTCAGGGAACAAATAGTAGGGGCAGGGGTTCTAGGGGAAGGAACTCGTTTCAGAGGCAGACACAGAACAGTGCACAGGTTCAATCCCATGTCACCTGTTGGGGATGTGGAGGACCCCATTACTAGCGTGACTGCCTAGAGTTACCATTAGGATTCATGCATAGAGAAGGAAAGGCCCCGATGGGAAGAGCAAGTAGCAGCCACTAGATTTACGTAGCGGTTAATAATCACTAGGCTGAACATCAATCCACAGTGGTGGAGTCATCAGGTACGCTAAATCATATCAACGTTAATATTTTATTTGATTCTGGTGCTACAGATAGTTTCATTTCACCATCTGCATTAGAAAAGAGTGGGTTGGCAGCCTACGAGCATGATGACTTTAAACAAGTCGAGATGGCTTCGGGGGCAAAACAAGCGGTAGGACCTAGCATTGATAATTTTATAGTAGACCTAGGAGTGTGTACTACTGGGTTGAAGGTATACGTCACTGCTCTCGGGGCTACAACCTAATCATTGGAATGGATTGGTTAGCAGCTCATCGAGTTTTGGTAGATTGTTTCGCAAAAATGGTGCTTTGTGTTGACGACGAAGGAAGGCCAGTAGAGATCCAAGGTGTATGGAGAAGGGTGTCATTACGCTTTATCTCAACTATGAAGGTTAAATGATGCTTGAGGCAAGGGTGTCAACTATATGTAGTGGAAGAAGTGAATGAAAGGAAGGGACCCTCATTAGATCAGTACCCGGTATTGTCAGAATTTAAGGATGTTTTTCTGAACGAGTTACCAGGGTTACCTCCTAAGAGGGAGATTGATTTTACTATTGAGCTAAAACCTGGTGCAGAACCAATTTCCAATACTCCGTATCAGATGACAGCGCTGGAACTTTGTGAGTTGCAAATGAAGTTGAAAGAATTAATGGACTTAGGGCTAATAAGGCCCAGTGTTTCACCCTGGGGTGCACCGGTAATTTTTGTAAAGAATAAGGATGGATCCTTACGACTGTGTATAGATTACAGGGACTTGAATCATGCTATAGTGAAAAATAGGTACCCAATGTCGTGAATAGATGACCTCTTCGATCAGATGAAAGGAGCAGCGGTATTCTCAAAGATCGATTTGCAATCAGGGTATCATCAGTTAAGGATTAAGGAAGGCGATATCCCAAAAACTGCCTTTCGAACTCAGTTTGTCGTAGTACCTTTTGGATTGACCAATGCGCCAGTAGTATTCCTGAGCCTCATGAACGACGTATTCCAGAAGTACTTAGATCATTTTGTACAAGTTGTTCTAGATGACATCCTCATCTATTCCAAGAACGAAAGAGAACATGAGGAACACTTATGAGTAGTGGTGTCCTGCCTTAGAGAGAACAAATTATATGGGAAGTTGTCAAAGTGTTCCTTCTTCTAGAAAGAAATTCATTATTTAGGTCATATCATTTTCGGTGAAGGAATCTCTGTGGACCCAGAAAAGGTAAAGGCCATTATGGAGTGGCCAGTGCCGAAAAATGCCCATGAGGTGAGAAGCTTCATGGGCTTAGCAAGTTATTATTGGATATTTGTGGAGGGATTCTCCAAAATAGAGAAACCCATCACCACCTTGCAGTGCAAGGGGGTCAGGTATGAATGGATAGAAGAATGTGATTGTGCATTCATTGAGCTTAAGAGGTTACTAACTAGTGTGCCAATTCTACGAGTGACGGATATGGAAAAGGACTTCACAGTCTGCACGGATGCCTCGAAGTAAGGGTTGGGGGGCGTGCTAATGCAGGATGGAGGAGTGATAGCTTATGTGTCAAGGAAGTTGAAGAAACACGAAGAGCTATATGCGACTCATGATTTAGAGTTGGCAGTTGTAATGCTAGCTCTGAAACTTTGGAGGCACTATCTTGTGGGGCGAAACTTTGAGCTCAAAATGGACCATCAAAGTTTAAAACATCTCTTCACTCAAAGGGATCTGAATGCCAAGAAAAGGCAATGGAGTGAGTTTATGAGTGAGTACAATTTTGGTATTTCATACATCAAGGGAAAGGAAAATGTGGTCACAGATGCCTTGAGTAGGAGACCACGTGTCTTCTCCTTGATACCCTTAAAAGTCAATCTAAGGGAACATGTGTTGACGCAACTCCAAGGAGACAGTTGGTATTTAGAGGTTACTTCAAACCTCCAGAGCAGGAGGCAGTTAGATCTAAAGTATGAAGGATATATTTTGGAAGCAGACAGACTATTGAGATATCAGGGAAGGATGTACTTCCCTGAAGATGGGAATATTCAAAGCATCATACTGAAGGAAGCCCATAGAGCATTTTATTGAGCACATCCGGGTGTGAAGAAGATGTACGCAGACATGAGGAAGTTTTTCTTCTGGCTAGGCATGAAGCGCTATGTAGTCCATTTCGTCACCAAGTGCCTAGAGTGTCAACAAGTGAAAGCTGACCACCATCACCCGACAGGCCTCCTACAACCACATGATGTTCCTATGTCCAAGTGGGAAGCCATCTCTATGGATTTTGTTGTGGGGTTGCCACTCATATCTCATAGACATAATGACATTCTTGTGATAGTTGATAAGTTGACCAAGAGTGCTCATTTTATTCCAGTTAGAGACACTTACGATGTCACTGATGTGACATGTGTGTTTGTAAATGAGGTTATCCATTTTCATGGGATACCTAAGAAGATCATTTCAGATAGGGACCCCAGATTCACTTCTAGGTTTTGGACAAGTTTGCAGTCAGCATTGGAGACTCAGTTGAACTTAAGAACAACTTATCATCCTGAAAAAGATGGGAAAACTGAAAGGGTAAATCAAGTCATGGAAGACATGCTTAGGATGTATGTCATGGATAATCAAACCCAGTGGGAGAAGTACCTACCTCTGGTAGAGTTTGTCTACAATAACAGTTTTCATAGCTCCATCGGAATGCCACCCTACGAAGCTCTATATGGAAGGCCATGCAGAACGCCGTTGAGTTGGGATAGACTAGAAGACTGAGTAACGGTTGGGCCAGAATTGATTCAAGAGATGGAGGAACAGGTGATTCAGATTAGGAAGAGACTAAAGGAAGCACAGGATAGGCAGAAAAGTTATGCGGATGCACACAGGAACGAACAAAGTTATGAAGTGGGAGACCAGGTTGTCATTCGTATCAGGCCTAATAAGAGTACCATATTGTTTGGGAAGGGGACAAAGTTGTCACCTTGATTTATAGGACCATTCAGAATCCAAGAGAAAATTGGACCCGTTTCCTATCGTCCCGTACTGCCACCCCACTTGCATAAAACTCATAATGTTTTTCATGTATCTGTTTTATGTCATTATGTTGTTGATGAATCACATAAACTAAATTGGAAGGAATTGAAGGTATCGGATGTGGGAACCCTCATGGTAGAATCGTTACGCATATTGGATCGTAGAGTCCGACAGCTCAGGAATCATCTGGTAGACCAAGTTAAGGTCCAGTGGGACAACTATAGTCCAGGATCTGCTACTTGGGAAGATGCCAAGACACTACGACGAGACTATCCCTCACTTTTTTGACCACCTCGAGGATATGTTTCTCGGAGGTTGGGTATACACCACCTTTTGACTTAGACAACCATGATTACCTGAGGCCTACACTTTTATTTTCTACTCACAGTGAAACTATTAAATGATACACTTAAACTTTTAAGAATGTAAACTTTTATGAATGATTAAATGTTATTGATGATGATGGATATAATGCGATCTACTATGTGAATGTAAATTTATGAATGTTTAAGTGTTATTAATGATGAACGATATGATGTGACATATTGTGTGAATGTGAATCCTATGAAGGTTTAAATGCTAGTAGAATGGTGTTGGATATGATGCAATCTATTTGATAAATGATAATTTTATGAATGGGTGTCAAAATTGAATTATGGGATATTATGAGATCTATTTATAACTTGAAAACTTTGATGTTAAGTTGTTGGTACATGGATACCGAATTGAAATAATGATTGTATGCAATTACATGATGATAATACATAGAAATGTATGAGTTTGTGTTACAGACTAATCTGCAGGTCATGGGCTATGAAATAGCCAAGGGATGATAATGATGAAAGTGAATGTCATGACCACTAGCTGAGAAAAATTATGGTATGAATCTTTGTATGTGAAATTATATTGGTTTGGATGCATTGCTATGATATGTGGACTAGTGCAACATTTCAGGCTATGAGACTGCCCAAAACCGAATAAACGATGAAAAAACTCCCAGCAACACGGTGCCATTGTATATTCCATTGTAGGGTGTGGACTCTAGTTATGATTAGGAGGGGTGGAGGAATTTCCCACTGTGTATCCTTCGAAACCTGAAGTCATGGGAGGATGGTGTTATCTCACGCTCCCCTAGACATGTGATGATGATTGTCAGTCTCCTGCTGGGGAAGCTTGGTCGAGATAGTGACACTTCTGCTTACGGGTTCTATTTGGAGTTAGGTCAATATAGTTGACGCTGCAAGATAGTCCAATAGAGGAAGGATAGGAATGGAGATGGAAGTAAGTTAGGGAGGAAGGATGAGTAGAAATAGTTGAGAAAGTATGGAGATTTGTCTGATGGTGGAATTTAATGTTTTCCCTTCTAAAAAGAAAATGTGTATATATGAATATTCATAATTACGTAACTAAACCACAATTGTCTAAATAAAATTGTTGAACTAGGATAATTGTAATTAAAGGATTTTGCAAACATTTGATTGGTTTATTGTCTTTTATAAAAGACTAGTCTTGTTGATTGGATTGGATGCATACATAAATCACTAAAGGGTGATAGTTATTGATTATTAGTACATGCACGAGAATTGTATGTACTAGCTACACATGCATTTCTTGTACATATACACTAGTATGTATGAGTTTTCTTGGCTTACTTACTAATAGTGTCGGTTAATTGTCATGAATGTGTGAACCATGTTTCTTTTCCTATATATCATGGGATACCTTAACTTAGGGACAAAGTTTCCTGAAGGGTGAGCGTATGTAACAACCCTAGTTAAATAGATGCATAGGGATTATTAATTTTAATTAATTTGATAATCTGACTGTCCTAATATGTTTAGTTAAACAATAATTATTTCTTAATAATATTAATTAATTGTTCATACCTGTCGATGATTAATTAATTAACTGATAGAATCATTAAATATTTGAGTAATGAATTAAAGGGGCTTAATAATTTTAGTTTATTTAATTAAAGACTTACGTATGAAGGGGGGGAAATAAACATTAAATGGAGGGGATAAGATAATAAAGAAGGGGGAGAAGATAATAAAGAAGGGGACAAGGTAATAAAGTAGGAGATAAGGAAATTAATGAAGGGGAGGAGAGTTGGTGAAGGGGGTATATGATGGAAGAGTCCTATAGGAAATGGGGGAGATGATTATTTTGGGGAGGAAGCATTTTGGAGGGGACGATATTTTTCTGTTGCATGTATTTCTGTGGCATATAGCTCTGTGGCACATTGTCTGGTGGGAGGAGTTTGATATTGGGAGTTTTTGGTGAACCATTGCAGGGGGCACCGGGTTACTGGGGGTTTTGGGCATGGGGGCCAAGATTCCTTTTGGTTTCCTGGAGCTAGGGAGCCAGACAGGTTGCTCCTAGCTGGCTAGGAGGTTAGTCGGTTTGGGTAGAGTTGGGTCAGTGCATTAGGCTGGGCAAGGAAGCAGGGAAAGGACAACCAAAGCAGCGAGAATTAGCATCAGAAGGAGGTATTTTAATTATGAATTTGCTGAGTTATTTTCATGCTGTGGATAAATTTTAATTTCTGCTGAATATTTATGCTTATATGATGGTGAATGAATTATTTATGTATGAGAAAGGAATTATATGTTTAATTGTATGAAATTTTGGATTTAATTAAGTAAGGTCCCTACATTATCTCTGGTCTAGAAGGACTTCTAAATTAAAGGTAGCTTAGAAATAGTTCTTAACAAACCAAAAAAGAGAGTTTCTTGAAACAACCATTGACCTCTAATTAATTGGTCGATGTTATTATTTATAACATAAAATTCAACTGAAAATAACGGCTAAGTGTAGATAAGTAAACAAAATTCTCCATGTGGCGTCCTCTTTTAACAGTTTCTCTAACAATCAACTCAAGATATCACTTGAAAGGGTGAATTTTCTCATACTCCAATCAACTAATGAACATCTCCTTGGCCTCGCAGGTTCGGGCCCATGGAAATCTGTGTTGTTTTATTGAAGCTGCATAAAATCCTATGAACTCCATCGCATGCGCCTGGTACTTCACTAGAATGGTGTTTAACTGTTGTAGCACAGTTCGAGCTCTAATCGGGTTTCCATAAATCATCACACTTGTCCTGGCGCTGTGTTGATCACCTTTGCTAGTTCTTCAACCATTAATGAACTATGCTTGGTGTGCGATTCGACTATGTCACGCAAGTTGACAAAGTTGTCGGGTGTGCCGAACTCGGGGAGTTTGATATTCTTCACTGATTTGTTGATTTTACCCCAATGTTTCTCGCATTTGGCCCACTACTCTTGAATTTCCCGGTGTGGTTCCTGAGACATATTAGCCCAATACTCGGTTGATTGCTTATCGGGGGTCTAAGTATCGAGCATAATAGAGGCATCAGGAAAATACTCGATACTTACTTGTTCATCGGTCGTTGAATCATTGATTTCCTTTTGTGGGGATCCTTGCTCTAGCTCGTTCAATTTTGACTTGTCCTTCAGACTGTCTTCTCGAGTCTTCGGCGCATCAGGTCTCTTCGTGTCAAGGAAACTTTCGACTTCCTTTTTTTTCTGTGGGACCTCTTGGGTTTGGACCCCGGGAATAAGAGAAGAAGTCTTCTCAGGTCTCTTTTCTTCTTGGACATGCACAGGGGTCCCAAGGGATACCTCCGAGCTCTCATCATCATCATATATATTAATTAGCTCGCGGAGGGGGTCCGATGCACTTGTTTCTATGAATACCTCAGCTACCTCTGGATGCATTGCAATACCTGTTGGTGATCCGGCTGGTGGCATTGTGGATTCAGGGTCATCTGACCCATTGATGTTATCAAGGTTTATGAAATTAAGGCCGCTTGGCCCCGCCGGGATTTCTTCTGGGCTATCGATCGAAATCCTTGGCATCCTGATGAGGTCCAGGTTATCTCGCATCTGATTCATCATCTGCTGGGCCTATTGATACATGAGTAAACCTCTCTCTCGCACATCCTGAGCCTCGGGGAAATTCCTATCCTGTACCAGGGTTAACTGTGAGATCTCTGTTGTTTCGGTGGCTTCCTGAAGAGCTTCCACTTCTTCGAGTGATTCAGATTCTATCCTTTCCTTTCTAGCCCTGAGGACCTCTTGAGCCGATTGTTCCAGGACTATTTCTTATTCATCCCAACTCATGGCCTTGAAACTGGTTGCCTTAGGGTCAGCCATCCTTGCCACCACCTCATCCCATTTTTGAGCATTTTCGGTGAAGATATCATCTTCAAAACTATCATGGGCATATGGCCAATAGGACAATACCTGTGATGCGTGCTTCAAGACCAGACCCTTTGGGCCGTGCTTGTGAAAATTACTAGTCTGGAATCAGAACTCCAATTGGATTAACCCTTCTTGCTTGGCTTGAGCAATGTCCTTTACCATGTAGAAACCAATATGACATTTGTAAGGTATGAATGCTTGCTTCTTATCTTCTTCCAGAGTAGCATTGTGACCTTGCAAGATGGTCTGATAACAAATTTACCCTACTACTAGTCGATTGGGTACATACACATGTAATAGGTGTGGTGCCCTGGTGGCTCCAAAAACTCTGATGTATGTATCACGCTCATCTAGGTACTAGTGGACCACTTTTGATATAATCTTTTTGGCCACATATGACAACCTTGGGCACTCCTTCTTTAACAAAAAAAAATGAATATGTGCGATAAATTGATCGCATATGAGAGAGTAGGATTTCTTGTACCTATTCTACCACAAGATGTCGAAATATACATGGATCGGGAGTTCTAAGGTGTGCCAACTCAAGTTCATTCCGCCAAAGGCAATTCTGGCATAGATGACATCCAATAAATAAGAATCCATGTAGAAGGAAGGGGTTTCTCCCTCTTTCGACATCTGAGCCTGTCGTATGCAAGTGATTAGCTGTTTGGAGATGATGGCACCCCAGTTAAAACCTATTCTAAAAATGGATACAATATAAGCTAGAGGCATCCAAGCCTCTGAAAACCTTGAGAAATCTCTCTAGTACCCGACACAACTGAACTGTCGGGTACCTTGAGCATAGTTCCCTTGTTGGTTATCATCCTTGAGATCTCCCGATACCGAAAACGTTTCAGAAGTCGACGATTGATGACATTACTTCCTTCTTCGTTCAACGATTACTCTTTTCGCTCCTTACTGACACCGAAGGGAATCGATTGTTGGCGATATCCTTCCGTGATGCTTGTCGTGAAAGAGAAACTTCCGTTTGCCAATGCTGACGAAGATTGACACACGCCAACCTTGGTTCTCTCGAGTGATTTTCTCTTATCTTTAATTCTTTCTGATGCTGAATTTTTAGAGCGTCGGGGGAGTGTTTCGGTCGTCGATTCTTTAATTAAATGTTAGTGTTTTAAGTTATGGTGATTTTCACATGTTCAAGAAAATTTTTAAAGACTTAAATGAGATTCGAAATGGTAAGAAAACACAACATTTTCCACAATGAAGATGAATCAAATAGTGAAAAAGAACAAGTGGTACCCAAAAAGTAAAAATTGTACATAGACTTTTTAGGGTGTGTTGAGTGCTCAACAAATGGAAACTTACTTGGAAAAAGAAGAATCTTTGTTCTTCCTTCAAGCTCGGTTGATACGAAAGCTAGTGGAGAACTTAACTGGTTTTAAATCAGAGCCTCTTTTACTCTTGCATTTGAAATTCTCTGGTTGATGCTTCTGGGCCTGCATGTGGGTTTTTTTAACCTTTATTCCTCCTTCATTTCCTGTAACTCTGACTCATGCCCTTTTTGACAAAACATAGTAAAGTATTCACTGGAATGAAGCCTTTAGTTACCTTTAATCACTAGATACGGTGTTGCTCCGCTTCCATCTAGTGTCCATAGCCCTGACGGAGTCATCCCGACATCACAGACCTTGCTCCACTGCCAGCGAGCGTCCATAGCCTCGGTGTATTTATCCGCGTACCCTCTCCTACTGTTCACTCATTTGATAATGTCAATTTTATTTCAGAATAATTCCCTGAGCAAGTGGTAGAGGATGACATCTGTTTATTTTGAAAAGTGAGATGGTTAAGGTGGATCCTTTGCTAACTTTGTCTTTGGGGTTCATGTAGTCCTTTCTATCTTTCCTTCTTTCCCTTAAGGACTTACCAAACCACTAAGTAGACACTTATGGAATTTCTCCAAAGTTTCTCATCTGCGTAGGTTAGATAGAGAGCCCCTCGAAGCAATTACAAGTTCCACAACATTCCTTATGTTTGTATGTGAGCGATGAGTTAGGAACAGAGTTCGCTATTCACATGAACTGAGGTCGAACATCGTCTTTCTAAACACAATCTTCAAAAGAACAAAAGTGAAAAAGTAAATAAAACAACAAAAAATGCATTTCCCAGTCATGAAAACATGCATACAATTTTTATTTTTTTTTATGTTTTATTGGAAATATTGTTCTAGGGCTTGGCCATTTACTGGGAGGGCATCAGGTTCCCCCCTTAGATTCTGCAACTGATAAGTGTATGCCCCAATCTTCTTAGCCACATGGAAAGGTCCAAGCCACAAATTCTGAAACTTAGAATGTTTCCCTTTTGGATCGTTTGCTCTGTCCCATTTTAGGACTAGGTCTCCTACTTCAAAATTTTTCTCTTTAGCCTTGTGCTTGTCAAACCATATTTTAACTATCTACTGGTGGGCTATGAATTTTGATTTATGTATCTCCCTCTCCTCTTATAACATGAGAAAGGTGTCAATGCTTTGTTGCATGACTGATGAAGGTTGTTCTCCAGAATCTTGGGCCAGTTGAAGAGACGGAAGATAAATCCCATTCAGGAGAATAACTTCGTGCCCGTATACCAGAAAGTAAGAGGAATTCCCTATATCTTCTTTGGGTGTGACCCTATCGGCCCATAGAGTGTTATGGAGTAGATTGTGCCAATTCTTTTGGTTGTCGGCGTCTTCTTTAATATTCTCACTAGGTTCTTATTATTTGATTCTGCCACCCCGTTTCCCTGTGGATAATAATTTGCAGAGTACCTAATTATGATTCTTTTTTCTAGAGCAAACTCTGTCAATTGGGTGGAAGAAAAATAAGATGCATTTTTGAACACTAGGATAGAAGGGAAACCAAACCTTGTGATTAGTTTTTGTTCTATGAATTGGATCACCACCTTCTCGTTTACATGAGTCAGAGGGATGGCTTCTGCCCATTTCATGAAGTAATCAGTGGTAGTAAGAATGTACTTGTGTTGTTTTGAAGAACTGGGTGTAATTTATTCTATGATGTTTAACCCCCATTTCTCAAAAGGCCTAGAGACAATCACTGGTTGGAGTGGAAATGCTACTCTCTTTTCCCTCTCAACGCTTATTTGACATGTTTTACAGTTTCAAGCGTAGCTGTGAGCATCCTTGAAAAAGGTGGGCCAATAATAACCAACTCTCAGTATCTTATGAGCGGTGGTGTTTCCTGCAAAATGTCCACCGACAGGGCCATCATGGAGCTCCTTAAGAACTTTGTCTGCATCTTCACCTTCTAGACATATTAATAGTACCCCATCATAATTAATCTGGAAGAGTACCGAATTTATGAAGCGATATTGTGTAGATTTTAACCTGAGATCTCTCCTTTCCCTAGGGTTGAGATTTTCTGGACAAGTCCCATGGTGTAGGAGATAAGTTAGATTCCCGTTCCAAGATTATTGTCCTGGGCAAATGTATGAAACTTCACCACACCATAATTCCATTTCATTCTCCCATCTGGAAACTTCATTTACTTAGTCTTGGGCTTCGACAACAAGTTTGCATAACCCTTTCCCTTTAACTAGTTTGGAAAGTTCTATATCTAGATCAAATTCTTGAACTATTGCCATCCAGTTCCCTCTTGTTTCCCCCATTTGAACTACCACAGCTAACGATTGGTCATAGGTGAAAGTATAGAGGAAGAAGTCTCTATTGAAATTGAGACTTCATAACACGGGGGCTTGAGATATAGAAGTTTTGATGTTGTTGAAAGAACCCTTTCGTTCATCATCCCACTTAAATTCGACATCTTTGAGAATCATTTTTTGTAAGAGTTTGATAGTTTCCGCGAAATCGGGAGTAAATTTCCTCACAAATATGATTTGTCTGAAAAATGGCTGCATAGCTTTCTTGTTGTGAGGCAACGAGAGTTGAGCTATGGCCTTAATCCTTTCCGAGTCTATGTGAATTCTTTCTTGAGATATAATGTGACCTAGTAGCTTACCTTCCTCGATGCCAAAAATAGTTTTCTTAGGATTTATGGATATACCGTATTTCCTACACCTCTCGAAAATCTGAGTTAAGTGTTGGATGTGCTCTTCTTTGTTCTTTGAATACACGGTTACATCGTCCAGATACACTACCACACACTTGTTGATCAGTCCCTGAAATGCTACATCTGTGGCCCTTTGGAAGTTCTCCCCTGCATTAATTAACCCAAAAGGCATGCGTTTATAAGAGAAGGTTCCCCACTTGGTCTGGAAGGTAGTCTTCAAATGATCTTCCTCTGAAACTAGAACTTGGTTGTAACCTGAGAAACCGTCCAGTAGAGAGAAAATATCCAAACTAGACACGATCTACAAGAGTTTTTCCATTGGCGGGACTGGGTAATTGTCCTTTTCTGAAGCTCTGTTGAGGTTCCTAAAATCTATGCATAAGTGGATTTCTCCCGACTTTTTCCTCACAGGAACTAGATTTGCTACCCACGCGAAATGCCTAACCTAGAAGATGATTTTGGCATCTAAAAGTTTCTTCAATTCCTGATACATAAGAGGTTCCAGGGATGGGTGGTACTTTCGAAGATTCTGTTGGAAGGGTTTCACTTCGGGTTTTAACGGGATAGTGTGTTGAATGATGTGGGTATCATAATTTTTTAGATCTCTATAGGACCATGCAAAGACATCTTGGTATTTTTTGAATAGTTTGAGATAAGCCTTCCTTTCCTCCTTAGATATAGTCATCTTGAGATTTATATTCCTTGGGTTTTCTGGGGTCCCGAGATTTATAGTTTCATGTAGGGGACATAAGCTACCTGTCTTTTCATTTTTAGGCCCCTTAAATTGTTCTTTCAGGTCAAAGAGATTTTCCAAATTAGCTATCCCTTTTGGGATTGTGTGAGACTTCGATTTGTCAATAGGTTGACTTGTCCGAGGATCAGTTCCTATTGATTGTTCCTGGAATACTTCATCATCAATAGATAAATCTTTGAAATTGTCTTGGTTAGTCAGGAAGTTTATAATCTATTCATCTCCTTCAAATAATTTCCAATTAGAAATGTTGTTAGGCACCGATGTCTTGTAGAGAAGATCCACAATGAATTGGGAGGCTTTATAATATTCTAGGGGTGATAGCCTTGAGGCAACGGTAGCGAAAGAATCAACAAGAATGTTCTTGGCTCTAGGAAGTGCTGAAATGTTGAAAGCTTCAAAATGCTCTATTAGCCTATGCACCTCCCGTTGGTAATTCTTTAGGTGCGGGGAATTGCAATGTATAGTATTCCTTACCTGTTTAGTGATAATCATATAGTCTCTGAAAACCTTCAATTATTTGACATTTAAGTATATGGATTTCTTTAAACCTTGTACTAGAGCTTCATACTCGGCGGTATTGTTTGTGCATTCAAATTCTAGTCTACATGATAGGAAATGATGTTTACCATTTGGGTCAATGAGGATGCATCCCACCCCAGATCCTTCCTATGATTTACATCCATCAAAATATAGGGTCCAACATTGTGGGCAAGGTGTGTCAGCTTCTTTTTCCTTGTTACTCTCCTCTTTTCCTGTTGTTAGCTTTGAGCTTTCTAATGCAGGTTCTTGGCGGAAGAGGGTTTCCTCTGCCACTGTCAGCAACTCCTCATGAAAAATCATTTCGGAGTTATGAGTGACAGGGACATTGGATGAAAAATGGGAGATGTTCCCAAAGTAGGAATCACAAGAATAATTGCCTAGCATAGGGAAATCTGTTGATGAGGGTTCGTTGAAGCTTTCTAGGTCAGTGAAGGTATGTTTAAGATACCTTTCCCTATCGATTATGATCATATTTTTGTATCCCTTCAATGGTAGCCAAAGGTGTGCCCAGTCTGTACTAAAGTATCCGTTTAACTTCTTAGACCAATATCGACTTAGTAATAACCCATAAGCCTCTGGGATATCTACTATAATGATGTCAATCACTTGCACAAACTTGGGATGTGTCACTATTTTGATCATTACATCCTTGAGTTTCCCCATGACCTTGACCTGGGTTCTGTCTAGTTGTATTACATGTTTATCGCTCTTTAGAGGAACGACATTTAAGTTTTTGCAAATAGGCAAGGGAATAACATTGGAAGATTCTCCTGAATCTACCAAACATTTGTGGAGGTTCCTGTTGAAGACTTCAAACGTTAAGAGGAACAGTGGGACAAAAGGTTTTCCCTTCTTATCTTTAGATCAGGTATTCACAGTTGGTTTATTTACTAGATCTGTGGAAGCTAGATTTCTTTGCTACTCATTTCTTGTCGTAGGGTTTTCCACCGATATCAAAGCTTGCAACAGGAAATATTTTTGCTGAGGGATTATACATATGTCCATTATTGATATATTAGCCTTCAACTTCTTCAAATCTTCAACTACGTTGTACTCCATCTTGGGCAATTCTTGGGTATGGATGCTAATCGGGTTCTTACGGGAAGCAAAAGGTGTTTTCAGGTGATCGGGGGTTGACCTTTCACCTGACATTTGAGTGGTAGTAGGATCCTTTGAGATAGGAGGACCTTTACTTCTCGTTTTCACAACCGAGACCTCTGGGGGTGGTTCTTGAAACTCAAATAGGTCTTCGGAAGGAATGATCAGGTTAGGATCGCATATCAGCATGGTTGTATCCTCTGGTGGATCAATCTCTTCCTGGTCAATGATATTCATAACTGAACTGCTTGGTTTTTCGGTCAGGGAGACTTCGTCTAGAAACCGATTTGCCATCAAATTCATGGCATGTACCCATTGAGGGTAGTCTCTTTCGGAGTGGTTTTCCTGGTGATAAATATAGAAGGAATCAGATGCTACATTCCCTAGATCGATATTTAAGTTAGTTGGGGGAGGTTCAATTTCTTTGAACGGTGGGTTCCTTTTAAAGAAAGGATTATAGGGCCTTTGGCCTTGGTTTCCCTCCCCTTCATTTCTCTTCATGTCTATGATCTCGTTTGATAATTTCTTAACCATGCGTTGTAGATCTTCTATGTCTCCATTACCCTTGTCAGAAGTTTGTTCTACTTGTTTCCCTGGAGGTCTAGTTAAAAGGAGTCCCCTCCTGGGAGGAGGTTGAACTTCTTTCTTAACTAAAGAGACTTGGCCTTCTTTACACCCTTTCATCACTAGTACATATGACCAAATTTGTGACGGTTTTTCATTGATATTGCCACACTTATCTGTCACAATTTCCACAAAAGCCGAGTTTTTTTTTCGTCGGAATAATTTAGTCACTATATCCATGATCTAGGTGTGTGTGGAAACATCGACTAAATAAGCACTCCACGTGTCACCACCTTCAAGATCAGTTAACCCTATGCATCGTCGCAATTACGACGAATTTACGTCGCAATAACAATGAAAAAATGTGGCAATTACAACGAAAATTTGTTGCAATTTCAACAAAAATTTATTCCAGGCCAATAACTTATGACGTAGATGCTGAATGTGCGACACAAAACCATCACAATGTGCGACAAAAATACGTGGCAATATCGACGAAAATATATCTCAAAACCAAGCTTACGACACAGATGTTGTATGTGGGACGAAAATTTGTGGCCAATTGCGACGAAATTTCGTCGCTATAATGACGGTTGTGGTAAAATATTAGATTTGTTTCCGACGAACTATCGTCAATATTGCGACGATCGCTTTAAGTTTAAAAAAAATAAAAATTACATGAGATATGGTATTACCATATTACATTGTAATATGGTATACCATATTGTATGCCATATTACAATGTAATATGGCATTACCATATTACATTGTAATATGGTAATGCCATATTACATTGTAATATGGTATTACTATTACATTGTAATATTGTAATATATATATCCCCTACAAATAATCAAGGCACATATCAACCAAATATTGTAAGAACGTGTTATCATGAAGTTGGATTAGAAGTAAGGATACCAATATGACAATATACACAAAGAATAATTTGGAATATTACTTAAAAAAAAAAACACATGGATTGCATGAGTGATTCATTTGCAATTTATATTACACAATACTATGACAACACTTCTAAGTTTGATGGATGATATCTTAAGACCATTTCTCGAACTTGTTTATTGTAGCCTCCTTGGAAAATATTTTGGCTTTTAGAAAGATTTGGGAAGATCATTTGAAACATTTGGAGATGATATTTTTAACCCTTCAACACAATTAATTGCAAGCCAACATGAAGAAATATGAGCTTGGAAAACAATTATTGTTGTGTATGGATTTTGTAGTTAGAGGATGTGAATTGTGTATTGACCTAAGAAATATAAAATTCATTGTAAATTGGTTGATCCCAGATAATTTAATTGAACCAAGGTAATTCATGGGGTTAGCAAATTATTTAGGAATGAGGTGTCTCTTCAATGCACATTAGAAAAGGAAAGTATAACCTTTCAATTCATTGCAATTGAAAACCAAGTAACTGAAGCTCTGAATTGAAAGAATTGTAATGCATCAATATTAAATCTAATGAAACTTGTAATTTCATTTGAAATCAAAGCAAATTTTGCATGATACACAATGGCAGAACCTTTGATACAATGAAGGAGTTGGATAACATAACACTTGAAACTTTTGTTGGTGCAATCATAATATACCCAAA
>ML784474.1:846148-859467 GCA_009831015.1 Picea engelmannii
TCTAAGCCTAATGCATGAGAAGGGAGAGTAACAGAAGTACCTTTTAACTGACGTTTGTCCCTGCACGCTCCGAGTTGCGCTCCTATCCTTTGCTCCTCGCTAAGGTCTGTGGACAAAACAAGATACGACCACTTCCTACTCTACTGACATTAGCTTGAAAACAGATCTATCACTGAATGATAAGTTTATGTAGCATCAGACACAAACTAGAAAGAAACAGGCCAAGCGTGTCATATTAATGAGAATAACGACAACAATACTTACAATCGTAGATGCGAATGCGACAGCTTCGTCAGATCCTCTTCGTCTAACCCTTGTCTGAAAGATCCACAACCTGGATGGCAGCAGCTGCACTGATAACTCTTCTCTAGCTGACTGCAGATTTCCTCCAAGATCATAAGTTTCACATATGTAATTCTTTTTCCCCCTTTTTCACCATTAGAAAACTTTCTTATATAGCCTTGGAGAGGCTCAACAATCTTGAGATATCCTTGGGGAGGGTGAGGATTTTCCTCCTTCAGTTGAGGATCTGCCCTAGGATCATGGTTTGATCAGGGATTCGAGTCCAACTGCCTTCCAAGAATGAAAATACGCTTCCCCCATTCATCTCAACAGCTTAACAACTTCCCAGAATAGGTAGTGCTCCCTCAAAAGGGCCATCAGAGCGTTGTAGCGCTCCCTGGTAGGCTTTAGGGGGCGTTGGCACCCTCAAAATATGTAACGCTCATTCAAAAGGGCCTGAAAGCATTATAACACTCCCTGATAGTGTATGAGGAGCGCCGGCGCTCCGAGATAGTGTAAGGGGGAGCGCTCCTCTCCAAAACTCAGTTTTTGGGGTGCTTTCAGATAACAAAAGGTTTGCAAGCCTGTTGACTCATTTCTCCTCTCCCAAATCAGATGTTTGAGGTGTTTCAAGTGTCTTTCTCATGTCATTATGGGCACGACACAAGCATCATGGCAACATGCTTTCTTGTGACACTCGTGAGCAACATACGACACTTGCAACCTTGTGAGCAAAATGTGACACTTGCAACACTTGTAATGACGACACTTGCGACACTATCAAGGTGAGTAATTTTGATGTGTAACAAAAGTGATCAATTGTTTGGAGATGATGGCACCCTAGTTAAAACCTATTCCGGAAATGGTTACAATATAAGCTAGAGGCATCCAAGCCTCTGAAAACATGGAGTAGTATTTCTCCCCATTCAATCGGCAGAGGAGGGCCATTAGATAGATGTACAAATTCCTTAGGTTGGCCATCGGGTACTAACCGGAGGTCCGATTGGTGAACTTTTTATCCTCTCTCCACCACAAATCCATCACCCTACTGGTGTCATGTTTCTCATAGAAACTTATAAAAAAATCGATGTTCAGCCACTCATCTGACTCTCTGATCTTGTAGCAATTTTGAACCTCCACTAGAAGGAAAACCCCGACACACTCACCATTGTCGTCATTAATCAGACATCTTTGAGTGTTTGTGTGGTTAATAAGACATTTTAGGAGTTCAATGTAGGGGAAAACTGGAGTTCTGCTTGCTACCATGTGCAGATATGCTCTTCGGATATTGGGAAAAACTTCGTCGTCGAGCTTCCTTGTATATGGGTCATTATGTGGGGTATATTCCAGGAATTCCTCCTACTTGATTTTCTTGAAAAGTTTTTCCCAGGGCGGGAATACTCTCTTGGTCCTGATGTTCACCTCTATGTCTCCAAAGGCCGGGGGCTGAGTGAAAACCTTCTTGGTGGATGTCTTGATGACAGGCACCGGTTTTGGAGTAAATTCTAGTTGTTTTGCGACCGTTGGGGCAAAGCCTTCTCCTACCTTTGGGTCCTTTAGCTTTGGTTCTCTCGGAGATTTCCTGGTGGTAGGTTTCTTCGGAGGCATTGTTCTTGTAACGCTTGCTAAACATGTTG
Source organism: Picea engelmannii (assembly GCA_009831015.1). NCBI lineage: Eukaryota > Viridiplantae > Streptophyta > Pinopsida > Pinales > Pinaceae > Picea > Picea engelmannii. Next base: position 848,068 of record ML784474.1, read on the forward strand.
TTTAATACTCAATGGACCTTGGAAGCTTTCCCTAGATTGCTCGTTTCAGTCCTTTGGGTGTTCTAAACTTCTTTGCACACAGAATAACCTTGTTTACAATGACTCAAAAGAATTTAACAGGAAAGATATTACCAATCATATCAACCAATAAATCTGGATGATGAGTGAAATTCAAACAAATCTACCACCGAATCTTTACAATTTAATTCATTGTGGGTTGACGACGGAGGAGCAGATGCTGATGCACTGTATCGGCATGTTCAAACGGTCCTTTTGATTCACGCATGAATTAACAACTAATGCGGGAGTTTGGAATTAATTAGTTCTTTAAATGCTTTGGATCCATCGTATCTTAGAGCTAAAATGTCCCATCGTGTCTCATTATTAGTGGGAAGATCAGGAATCAACGATATCCTTGTGTATGTCCCCATTGGTATTCTCCTAAGAAAACTTGCGAAGACGACCGATTTCGTCGTATGGCGTTGGTTCGGGGAGTGACTTGGGTCTTGGGAACTCGTAGTCACTCGGGGGAAAAACTAGATCGTATGTCTAACCACTCGGGCAATGAAAGATGGCAAAACAGGACAGGTGGTTTGAGCGTATATCTCAATCGGAGTCGGGTCTTTGAACGTGAGACGTGTATTAAAATAAAATTGGGATTGTCAAGGCCGAAAGGTATCAAGGTCGGCGATCGGGGATTGACTTATCACGTTCTCTATGGGATATCCTTCTAAAAACTTGCCGATGCTGAATGTTAACGGGGATTGGATTTCAGAGATAGTTCCATTGCGTAGTTCCCTTGTGGGTTATCGTCCTCGAGATCTCCCTATACCAAAAACGTTTCGGAAGTCAACGATTTACGATATTACTTCCTTCTTCGTTCAACGATTACTCCTTTTTCTCATTTATTGATGCCGAAGGGAATTGGTTGACGGCGATATCCTTGCGTGATGCTTTTCATAAAAGAGAAACTTCTATTTGTCGATGCCAATGAAGATCGACACTCAACGACCTTGTTTCTTTCGAGTGATTTTCTCTTATCTTTAATTATTTACGATGCTGAATTTTTAGCATGTCGGGGGAGTGTTTCAACCATCGATTCTTTAATTAAATGTTAGTATTTTATGTGATGGTGATTTTCACATGTTCAAGCAAACTTTTAAAGACTTAAATGAGATTCAAAATGGTAAGCAAACACAACATTTTCCACAATGAAGACGAATCAAACAGTGCAAAAGATCAAGTGGTACCCAAAAAGTAAAAATTGTACATAGAAGTTTTAAGGTGCATTGAGTGCTCAACACATACCTCTTGATATTGATTCCATTGTATCCTTTCTTCTTCCACCCAATCTGATTGCGGACTAGAAATAACACATAGCGAACCTTCTATTTCTTCTTATTTCCTGGAAAGGGCATCTGCCACAACATTATGTTTTCCTTTTTTGTATATAATTTCAAAGTCATAACCCAACATATTTATAACCCATTTTTGTTGCACTTTTGAAGATGATCGTTTCTCCAAAAAGTACTTCAAACTGTCATGATCTGTTTTGACCTTGAAGTGTCTTCCTATTAGGTAGGGGCATCATTTCTAAATTGTATGTATTATGGACAACATTTATTTTTCATAAATGGGTTTGACTAAGTGTTTTCCTTTAAGTTGTCTTCTTTGAAAAGGAAATGGGCATTCCTTCATGCATTAAAACTACACCAATTCCATGGCCTGAGGCATCACACTCCATAATAAATGTTTTTGTGAAATCAGGTGTAGTCAAGACGTGAGTTGTACACATAGCCTCCTTAAGTTTTTCAAAATCTTTGGTTGCTTCTTCTTTCCAAGAAAATGATTCCTTCTGTTAACTCCCAAAGTAAAACCGTTCTTTCGGTTGAACTTTGTAGAGGATATCTTAGCTATTGGTCGCATGCTTAAGCTAGTTTTGTGTTTTCATAATTCAAGAAAATCTTTGGTATTTGGTTTTGTCAAGAGATTGGAAAAACAACAGCTTTCGGTGGTTTGGGCGAGCCCCCAGCGTGCTCATTAACCACCGAAAGCGTTCAGTTTCGTCAGCAAAGTGGTCGATTTAAAATGCAAGCAACCACCGAAAGGATTTGATCGGGCAAAAGAAAAGCTCGTGCTTTCGCACGAGCCATCTGTCAAAACGTTGCAATGATGAAAGTTTCAAACAGCCAAAAAGCTCGCGTTAGAGGACATGATAATCGTTCGTGGGTTTCGACCGAAAGGTTCAAAACTCCTGCGCATTATCCATTGCACGTCATTTCCAAATCTACGCCAAGTGGTGACAGTCAATCACGGTCGCATGGAGCTTCATTCCTTCCCAGTGACAGATACATTCATGATTAATTGACAGGTCATTTGTTCAGTTTAAAACTCCAAATGTCATATGGAGCCCGGAGATCGCTGAGGATATCTGTCAACACGCGATTTTCCAGCAAATCGTGATTTTCAAATCTTAGTTCCTCTATTCGAGCGATTGGAATGTGGTCTCCGAATTCAAACAGGTAGCTCGAGTCGAGTAAAGCGGATTGGGTTATCGGGTAAGCCTGCAAGCTTTTCTCTGTCAAAATTCCATGAATTCATTTGCCCCGAAAGGTCCAAATTTCGTTCTTCCCTGTCTAACTGTCATGTAGCTGAGGGTCGGTATTTTTCAACATATTTTTAAGTCTGTAAACCCTGCTCTGTAAAAACTTCATAAATATGTTTCCCCCGAAAAATTGAAGATTTGGTTGTCCCTGTGAGTCTGTAATTTGAATGTATGCCGATTTTTCTAGTACAGTTGAAAACCCTATGCCCGGTCGAACCATTCTATAGTCTGTTTGCAAGTAACATTGACCATATCTAGAACCTCTGTTCCCCGAATAGCTGGTTGGTTACAGTTCCAGACACATTTCTCCTTTAGTCATGTCAAGATCCGGTACTGCATTGAGGTCAGAGGCAGATGGTATGTGGTACTTTGAGGAACACCCCGAAGTTGCAGAATGCTTCAAACAGGCTGGCATTTTCTCATATTGTGAGAAATTAATGACCTTTCATCAACAGATCGCTGAGGCATTCGCCCTATCATATGATGGCAGAATTGCCAAAATAGGCAGAGAAGAATTTATTATAGATGAGGCCTCCATTGCAGAATATACAGGATTGTCTAGGACAGGTAGTTGCTGGTTCAAAACATCTGCACCTTCAAATGTTGAGTTTAGGTCCTACCTTCTGCCAATCCATAAAACTCTAACATGGAAAAAAGACATTCCCTTATCCTACCTGGAGCCAAAATGGAAAACTCTTCTAAAAGCAATTCTGGTATACATTACTTGTGAAGGACGTTATAACAGAGTTTTATACTATCATTTTAAATTATTAAATCACTTCACAGGCAGGGAACCATTGAACATACCCTACTTTTTTCATAAGACCTTGATCAAAATGGCAAAACAGGTGAAGGTGCAGCCCACTAAAGTTGCAAGCAGGATATCTCATCAAGGTTTGATTTGCTTCCTTATCAAAGAAGGTCTTCACAGAAAACAAATAGGATGGAGTCATTTTCGTTTTGGAACGAGTTCCAGACTGAGAAACCTCCAGAAAGGAAAGCAAAAAGGTCCAGAAACAGAAACCCTCCTACTAATCACAGAAGAAGAAAGGGAATTTCTCTGTCCAGGGATGCTATTAAGGCAGCACCCAGCAAACAGGAAGAAACTAGAAAGAAATTAAAGCTTGAACACAGAAACCCTGTCACAACAAAAAATCCACTCAACTTACCCTACAGTGATTCGGATTCAGAGCAGGAAGTGTCAAAGTTACAGGATACCAAGCAGCACAAACATGATGCAGAACCGAAGACAGACCTACCTCCAACAATGCCTTCAGAAGCACATAAGCAGCCAAAGGTAGAAGCTTCATCTAGCAAGCCTCAGAAAGGGAAGACCAGGAAAATAAATAAGCTCTTGAGAGAAATTTATGAGATGGAGGTACTTGAAAGGGTAATTAAAAAGGCAAATGCATATCTAACAGAGAAGGTTGCTGAGTTGTTCAAAGAAAACAAAACTCTTAAGGAAAAGCATAATTCAATCAAAGGGAGGAACAGAGAACTGATTAGGGAAAACATGAAATTATACAGGCAGTTAAGAGAGCTAAGACTCAAGCTGAAAAAATTTGAATCTTCAGAAGAGGAGCAAACAGGGCTAGATACATTGGCCAATCTGGCCACGACCATGATAGAGGTGACAGATTCTCCAGCAAAGTCAACACAGATTCGAAAGTCTACACGGATAAAGGGCACAACATCTAAGAAAGCATGAACGATGAAGGAAGTTTCAGAATGGTCATTTTTGCAATTTTGAAAAATTTTCAAAATGCAACTTTCAGTGGTTTAGGCGAGCCATACTGAGCTCATTAACCACCGAAACGGGTGCTTTCGGTGGATGTTGTACACAGAAACTGCTCCAGTCAACCACCGAAAGCCTGTCAACCCAGATTTTGCATAAGTTTTTGCACAGGTCGAAGATTTTGGATACAAAATGAGTTGGAACCTTTTCCAATACGTTCCTTATGAATTATCTCACTCACTCCAGCATCTATTTTTGGTCTATAATGAAGAAAAGAACGATTTTAGAGGTAAATGGGAAATTCCCTTTGAACTGAAAAACAGGGTATCCTGCTAGATCAGCCAACTCGACTTGGTTTCAGTAGAAGAAGAGTATTTTAGCCTTGGAAGGCTACCTCCACATCACCAACAGTCAACAGGAGAAAAATCAGAGATCTACCACTTTTTGAGGAAATATTCCTTGTATCTTGCAAACAGTTTCCACTTGCTATTTTTAGTAGATCTGATCCATGTTTTTAGGATCAGAAGTTTGTTTTGTAATTTTATAAATATTAGAACAAAACATGAACCTGGGGTTCGATTTTGGAGAGAAGATTGGCTATTGTATTCAAAAATTTTATGCTAATACAGATCACAGGTTTCTCTCATTTTTGATTATCAGTTCTCCATCTTTTCTTTCTGTACTTTTATCTGAGTTGTCTAGCCTTGAATGACTGTTATCTCATTGTTTGGCTCATAGCTTGATAAATAGTTTCTTCATTGTCTCTTAGACCCTGCTTTGCATTGGTTTAGTTACAATTCATTCTCCACCCACTTTAAAGCTACCTGCTGATTAATCAATTATTGATAGCACTGTCCATTTGTTTATCATCTTCATGTTTGAATGCCATAACTATATTGATTTATCCCATTGATCCAAACCTACAAAATACAAAAACATCAAATTCTTAAGTTACCAAGCACCTCTAGACTGCAACCATAGAGGGTTTCTTGGAGAGATAACAAATTGGCGTCGTTGTCGGGGAGCGAGTTCAGAAGCTTATCTTCCTGGGAGAACGACAAGCAGAACTATTTCTTGATGATAGACAAGGAATAGACACTATCAGGTTTTAATCATCTATCTGGCGACTCCATTGACGAAGTGGCTCCCAAAAGAGTTCACACCAGGGCAAACCCAGAAGGCCCATTGACATCAGTATCTGATCCAGAAAAAATTATCAGCAAGGGTAAAGCTCTGCACAGACAGGCCTCCGGATCTGCAGCTGCAAGTGATTCAGGTATTCCGATTGATACTCAATCTCCCATATTTGAAAAATCTTTTGCTGAAATTGAAAATTCAAAAGAAATAAAAAACTCATCTCAAGCTGATAGGGTAGAAGAACCGTCTCTTTCATCTAATATCACAGATTCTGCCCTTGAGATCGAATTTTCATCTCGTCCGAAAGAACATCCCTCTCCATCTTCTTCTAATTCATCTCTTAGCAAACTTTCAAAGAGCATTCTGCACACCTATACCAATCTGCCTGTCCTTGAGGAAATTATCCAAGATTTATCCTCCAAGGGTGAAGGAAACCTAGCTTCATTGCTCAGTCAGTTCTACAAAGCCTCCTATTTTCCATCAACTTCTGAAACTGCTGTTCAGAGTGAAGTAAGACAGGCATTCATTTCAAATTTAGGTAATTTATCCCCTCCATCATCTCCTCCGAATTACCTGTCCCCTCCATTGTCTCATGCTAGTTCCTCATCTACATCTACCACCAAGGTCATCATGGCTGGTCAAGCTCCTATGACTAGAATGGAACAAATTCTGGCTAACAGATATGCTCCTCTTGTCCTACCAAACCCCCTCTCTGCCATGCCAACTGGTGATTACCAGAAGTACATGCCAAAGTTCACAGGGGCAGGAGAATACACAGCTGAAGAACATATTGAGGCATTCTATGCCTATGCTGAAAACATAAACATCTCAGAGGAGGATGTATGGACCAGAGTCTTCATCCAGAGTCTGGATGGTCAAGCTCACAAATGGTTCAAGGAGTTTCCAGCAAACTCAATCACTGGCATCGAACAACTAAATGAGGCATTTTTGAAATACTGGGGTGAAAGACGAGATCTTTTATATTACATGTCTGAATTCAGAAATTTGAAAAGAAAGGATGGAGAATCAGTTTCAGATTTTATTAAACGATTCAACAAAATGTTTGGTAAGATCCCAGCAGAGATCAAACCAAGTGATGTTGCAGCCAAAATAACATTTTCTGCAGCCTTTGATGCAGAATTTTGCCTCATCCCGAGGGAAAGACGATCAGCAACGCTTGCCTTGATGCAAGATGCTGCTCTTGAAGTAGAATCTAACATCACAACCTCTCAGAAGCTCAAAGGGAGGGCTAAAAAGAAGAAGTCTGTTGTGGACCCTCCTTCTTCTTCTTCGAACAATCAAATGGAGAAAATGGCTAAAATGTTGGACACTCTCACATCAGAAATGTCTAAGTTGAAGGTTCAAAATCAGACACCAGCAAGAGCAAAAGATCCAGGTAATCTTGCCCCTAGAAACCCCAATGCCTTTCAATACAGAAGAAACAACCCACAGAATCAGATTCTGCAAAGAGATAGGAATCCAAATGAAGATCAGAGAATAAGAGTACCCCTACAGAATGTAGTAATGGATGAAGAAAATGTTGAAGAGCAAGAAGAGGTGGAAGGTGACATTCATTGTGTCGGAGATGAGACGGGGACATCTTATCTCACACAACAAGATTATGAGCAATCACTGATAACTGAAGAAGCAGAAGATGGTCTCCTCGGTGATGGTATCTTTACAGCAGAAGATAAAAGCAGATACAACCTCCGGTCTAAATCTAAAGCTGCCCAAATAGATGCATCAGCTTCCCTTGTAGAGACTGTTGCCCCTGTTAAACAAAAGGACCATACATCAGAAGATCAGCCTGCCAAGCCTTCAAAGGAGAAAACACCAGCCTCTCCCAAGAAGGTTGTTGCTCCTGTCAGTCATCCAGCTCCAGAGATTCAACCTCTTTCTGAACAGTAGATGGACCAAGTAGCCCTTTCAAGCAAGGTAAAAAGTTCTGATAAAACTGCTGATAAGTCTCCTTCTTCCTTTAATTTTGAAGCTGAATTACAAAAGATCAAGATTCCAATTCCCCTTGTTGAATTGATGAAGAATGAGATGTTTAAAAGAGATATCCTCAGAACATTAGATCCCCAGTCAGTATCCCATTCTGCTGATATCCTAAATATCTATGATGATAATCCAACCATAACCTTGGGCCGAATGGTAGAAGATAGGGATGATAGTTGCCCTCCATTCTATATCTCTTTAAACATTCATGAAAAGACATTGCATAATTGTTTGCTGGACTCCGGTGCCTCCCATAACTTGATGCCCAAAGCTGTCATGGACGAGCTTGGACTGGAAATCACCAAACCTTACCATGACCTCTTCTCCTTCGATTCTCGCAAAGTCAAATGCCTTGGAATGATTAAGGATTTGGCTGTGACCTTGACCCAAGCGTCAATGAAAACAATGGTAATGGACATAGTGGTGGCTGATATTCCTCCAAAATTCGGATGCCTTTTATCAAGATCATGGATGAAGAGGCTAGGTGGAACTCTCTAGATGGATCTTTCCTATGCGACTATTCCTTTTTTCGGAGGGGTGAACAGAAGACTTTATATGGAGTCTCAATTAGCTTATGTGATCAGTGATGATAAGAACCCATCTAACCATCCTATTTATGCAGTAGACACAGATATGGGGTCTTGCATCTTGCAATTTGATGACTCACTGTCTGATACATTGCTGCTCAGAAAACCATCAGATCAGACAGCAGTTCAGCCTACAGAGATAGCAGAAGATGATCTCTGGAGCATGTTTTTTGACAGTGCTTGTACCAAAGAGTCAGCTGGAGCAGGAGTAGTGTTCATTTCTCCCTCAAAGAAAGTTTCTCACCTCTCCTTCAAATTAAATTTCAAGGTGACAAATAATATTGCTGAGTATGAAGCATTGCTTTTGGGGTTGAACGCAGCAAAGGAGAAGGGCATTAAGAAATTGCAGGTATTTGGTGACGCAGATTTGATCATCCAGCAAGTGAATAAATCTTTTCAAGCCAAACATGTAAGACTCAAGGCTTACAGAGATCAAGTGTTGGAGGAAATTAAAAGTTTTGCAGATTTCAAAATCACATTTCTGCCTAGAGCCATGAATGAGGCGGCTGATTCACTGGTTGTATCAGCATGTGCATTCATTCCTCCTTTGCCTCACAAACTGTCTTATGAAATTCAAGTCAGACATAGGCCTTCTCTTCGTGAAAACGTGAAATTTTGGAAAGTTTTTTAGGATGATGCTGAACTCACCAGGTTCCTTTCAGTAGTCGATGAGTTTGCAGAGCTGCAGATTGACCAGGATAATGAACATGATGAAGTTGAGAAACCAAAGCTCAAGAGAAAAATTGCAGCTCATGAGATAATTCAGCTGTCCACAAACAGAATTCCTAAAGGCCTGGTCCCTTTGGAGAGGCTCTTTGACAACAATGATGTGGCTGTCAAATTGCAAAGTGCAGAAAAAGAATCAGATGTCTTCAAATATAACGTGGCTAGCAAACAAGACCCCAGACATGTCAACTTGGCTTCCCATTTGTCTGATAAACAAAAGGATGATTATGGTAAACTGCTGAAGGAATTTTCAGACATCTTTGCTTGGAAGTATGATGATCTAAAAACCTTCGACACAGAAGTAATCCAACACAAAATTCCCTTGAATAAAGATACTAAACCATTTCGTCAAAAGCTGAGATCATTCAATCCTCTGCTGCTGCCCATGATGGAGAAAGAAATTAAGAAACTGTTGAACGCTCATATCATCATCCCTCTCAGGTATTCAGAGTGGATTGCCAATCTTGTGCCAGTCAGGAAGAAGAACGGAGAAATCAGACTTTGCGTTGACTTCAGAAATCTGAACAAGTGCTCCAGAAAAGACAATTACCCTCTGCCTAATATGGAGCATATGTTGCAGAAGGTGTCAGGATCGAAGGTAATGTCTTTTATCGATGGATTCTCCGGGTACAATCAGATTGCTGTCCACCCGGATGACAAATAAACAATGGCCTTCACCACCCCATGGGGCACGTTCATGTACGAAAAGATGCCTTTCGGCCTGATGAATGCAGGGGCGACGTTCCAAAGAGCAATGGACATTGCTTTCATCGGTGAGAAAGATAAGTTTGTCTTGATTTATCTTGACGATATTACTGTCTTCTCGAGCAGCCACGAACTTCATCTGCAGCATTTGAGGAAGACATTTCTGAAGTGTCGGAGGTATGGAATCTCTCTTAATCCCAAAAAGTCGAATTTTGCACTTAAAGAGGGAAAATTACTCGGGCATATTGTTTCTGAGGAGGGTGTTAAGATCGATCCAAAGAGGGTAGAGGCAATTAGAAATCTGTCCCTTCCAAGATCGAAAAAAGACATTCAGTCTTTTCTTGGAACCATTAATTTTGTCAGAAGATTCATAGGGAATTTTGCTGAGCTCACAAAGAACATTACTGCTATGTTGAGGAAAGGTTCTGAGATAAAGTGGACCGAAGCAGCTAGACAGTCCTTCAACGACATCAAAGAGGCCATCACGACAACTCCTGTATTGATCAACCCAGATTTTTCGAAGGTATTTTATATTTTTTCGTTTGCTTCCAATGACACGATCGCTGCAGTACTTTTGCAGAAGAATGCTGATGACCAGGAACAGCCAGTTGCTTTCTTTAGAAAAGTTTTGAGGGATGCAGAGATAAAGTACGAATTGCTGGAAAAACAAGCCTATGCATTGGTCAAGTCACTGAAGGCTTTCAGGGTCTACATTCTGCAGGCAAAGGTAATTGCTTTTGTTCCCTCCAGTTCAGTCAAAGACGTTCTTGTCCAACCTGATATTGATGGTAAAAGAAGTAAGTGGATAGCTAGATTGATCGAGTTTGATGTTGAAATAAAACCAGCAAAGTTAGTGAAAGGCCAAGGTCTTGCCAAACTTCTGGCAGAAGAGAATTGCAAGCTGCTCGACATCAATCTAATGAGTATTGACGCAGAAAATATTCCATCTGCTGAAAACAATGAAGGTAAGGGTATGCAGGTTTCAGCTCATCTAGCTGATTGTGAGTGGTACAACAACATCATCAAGTTTTTACAGACTCTATCAGTTCCATCAGATTTGACAAAGACCCAAAGAAGGGCTTTAAAACTCAGGGCTGTAAATTTCTGCATAAATGACAATTTGCTGTTTTGGAAAAATCCCATTGGTTTGCTGTTAAGATGTGTGAATCAAGAAGAGGCAGCTAAGGTAATGAATGAATTTCACAATAGTGAGTGTGGAGGACATCACTATTGGAAAACAACAGCACATAAAATCTTGAGATCAGGTTATTATTGGCCATCTTTATTTGCAAATGTTTATGAATTTGTGAAAATATGTGACAAATGCCAGAGATTCGAAGGTAAAAAGCAATTGAAGTCCCTGCCTCTCAAACCTATAGTAGTCACCGGGCCTTTTCAACAGTGGGGCCTGGACTTTATAGGTGATATCCATCCGCCTTCTAGTGGACAGCATCGGTGGATTCTGGTTGCCACCGATTACTTTACGAAGTGGATTGAGGCTATTCCCACTCGGAATGCCAATCACACTGTCATCATAAACTTTCTGCAGGAAAATATATTCGCCAGATTTGGCTGTCCCAAAAGATTGGTTGCTGATAATGCCACTGCATTCAAAGATAAACACTTGATAAAATTGTGTGAAGAGCTGGGAATTCAGCTGGTACATTCCACAGCCTACTACCCGCAAGGGAATGGTCTAGCTGAGTCGTCGAACAAGAGCTTGGTCAGAATCATACAGAAGCTGCTCGAACAGAATGTCAGAAATTGGGATTCCAAATTAAAGTTTGCACTGTGGGCTGATAGGGTAACATGCAAAAAATCAATTGGTACATCTCCTTTCAAGCTGGTATATGGTACTGAGGCCATATTTCCTGTTCAGCTTGCATTACCAGTTGCAAAATTCTTAC
>ML784474.1:867422-900628 GCA_009831015.1 Picea engelmannii
TTAACAACTATTGGCATCATTTGAATTTAAGTTTTCATGTGTGTTCGATGGTCGGAGTATAGGGATAGGGTCTAGCCCCAGCCCCCAGCAAAACACTCTCCATACAACCGATAGCTCAGGACCATACCGTTAACACCTCATAGCATGGGAACCGTTGGAGTTGTATCCTAACACTATTACATGTGACCGATTCATATACCCGTTGGCTCTACCATTCTGGCATAGAGGTTAGGGGTTAGCCTCGGTTAGCCAGGCTAGCTCACCGACGAGGGGCATAACCAATGATGTAAACCTGAGGGGATAACATAGATGCAGGCGCATGGATAAGACTGTGGCCACATGGGCCAAGACTAGATGTCCAGGAGCCAAACCTTCGGGGGGGGGGGCAACGCACTGCCAAATTAGCCCGAGGCCATAGGGAGTGCGTCAGGTGACCAGGAGCCCAAGATAAAGGGGTTGCACCCTGTTTTATTTTCCAAAGTGGGTTTAAAACTATATTGTATGATTTTTAAATGGATTTTTAACCAGATTATGGAGATTTAGTCCTTGTTTGGAGGATATTTGGCCCTTTTTGAGGCCAAATCTTGGGGAGAAGTTGGTAGGTGGTTACCCACTTCAGTCCCATATAAACCAAGGATCTTGAAGCCATGGGATGAGCTTCAAAGCAGGTTTATGTTGCGGTATTGTTGAGCCAAGGCCATTGTTAATAAGGGAAGCTATTGAGGAGCGCACCTTTGTGGGCCATTTCTAGTAGGTTCGTTTATCCGTTTTCGGTGCCATCAGTTTTGATGGGTTCGTGAGATCTGGTAGAACACGACCAGATTAGTTTTGTAATCCATTGGCACTTTCATGATGTACTTGAAAATCTTTGAAGAGAAATAAGAAAGCCCACTAAGACATAGGCCCGAAGATGTAGGCGAGATTGCCGAACTCCGTTATCACTTTGGCATTTTATGGTTTGTTGTTCTTCATGATTATGTTCAGATCTGTATATGTTTATATTCCTGTCATGTTTTCCTCATAATTATTCCTCTTTCATTAAATTCCTAACTGGTAATTTAACTCATGCAAGATAACTCAACCATTGTCGTTTAAAAGATTCTTTTTGGATCAAGTGGTGTCAGAGCTAGTTGACAGTTGGTATTTGAGTTTGCATTGTTTACCAGGGAAAATCTCATCTCAGTAGAGAAAATGGCATCTAAAGAGGGACTTTCTCAAGATGAGAATGATATCTAAAAAAATCTCTTTTCCATGTCAAAGATGGTGAAAGTGTTGTATGAAGACTACTTGGAATGAAAGAGACCGGTTCAAGAGAAATCTTCAAAGAACAACAAAAGAGAAGAAGAATTGAAGGAATTTAATTCTACACTGAATTCATAAAACATATCCAAGGTATGCAGTGGAATTCATTCATCAATTTTTCTTTGTTCCTATCAAGATGGTTCTTTTGGTGTATTTGAAAAACATACAAGAGGTATAGGTTTGAAATTTCTGACCAAGATGGGATATGAAGGAAAGGGCCTTGGAAATAAGGGCCAAGGTATCATTAATCCCATAGAGGTTGTGGAAAGACCTTGTTATTTAGGATTGGGATATGGCAAAGAGGAGATTGGAGCATTCTCCAATATGGGCTCCAAAACATCGAAGCAAGTGATGCTTCAAATGGCCAACTTAAGTCATTCCAGGATCGATTCACGAAAGGTGATGACATATCACTCCATGATTGTGATAGTGAATGCAATTCATCTCCAAAGAAAAGTGAATATAAGCAAGATAGGTATAATGGTCATGATTCTTCCAATTCTCTTTTTGATTATAAAAACATAATCATGTAATACAAAACTTGTGGAATATGTATCCTTGTACTTTTTGTCATTCACCCAAGCATTGTGTGGCAAAGTATTGGAAGAGACAATCTTTGTACAAGAAACTTATGTCGAACAACAAGGAGACACAACATAAGGATTCAACTCCACAAGGGACGAAAGAGAAGGGCAAACAAGTATGGATGCCAAAAACTCACTGCACTTATTGCAACAGGGGTGGACATCAAAAGGCTAAATGTTGGAAGCTTAATCCAGAGTTTTGTCCAAAGAAGGACAAAATGATTGCGCATGTACTCACTAAGGAATATACATTACCAGTGAAGCAAGAGGAACACCATGAAGGAAAGAAAACAATCACTTGGTTTTTCTAGAAGTGGATGTCACAACTTCATTGTATTTTGCTTCCATTAATGTAATCACACATGTTGAAATGATGACCTGTTATAACATCATTTTTGTACAACATAGTGTTTTTTTTTTTCCTTATGAGTATGTAATCAGTAAGGCCTATTTTTTAACCTTTTGGAGGACCAAGAGGTCTTTAGTGGGGAGGTGTGATCCATAATTGGATCCAGAGCCAAGATGGGGCTCAGAAAGGCCTAAAAATAAAAATTCTCAGAATATCTTCAAGATGAACATGTGCATAGGCCTTAATATTATGAACCCAACACAAATTGAATGGGCTCAAATGGACGTCGTATGACCAATATATCGTGGTCTGTTCATTTCTCCAAACATGCAAAATTTGATGATTATACATGCGGTATGGCCGTACAACTGACATGGAAGGGCACAGTTGGAGCCGACGTGGGTAGGTACAGGTGGATGAATCATATTGTGACACATGGAACCACTACAATGGTGACATGTGGCACGATGTTGATGCGGTAGGTATGGTCAACACGTTGACAGGGAAGATGATGTGGACAACTAGATGAATGATGGTTTGACATGTGTCCTGGTTAAGATGAATAATGTGGTGCCATGTGACCCAGTTCTAGGAGGCCATGTGGCACCCCTCCATTGGCTAACAACGTTGGAAAAATTTGTTTGGACTTAACAAGATTTGAACCTGCAACCTTCGAACGGGGTGGGGGGGCATTTTGGCATAGGTCGGGCTACCAACCCGCCTACCTGGTAGTTCTTAACAAATATTGGTGTTGTTTGAATTTAAGTATGCATGTGTGTTTGATGGGCGGAGTACAAGGCTGGGGTCTAGCCCCAGCCTCTGGTGAAACACTCTCCATACAATCGATAGCTCGGGACCATACCATTAACACCTTATAGCGTGGGAACCATTGGAGTTGTAGCTTGATGCTATTACATGTGACCGATTCATATGCATGTTGGCTCTATCATTCTGGTGTGGAGGTTAGGGATTAGCCCAGGGTTGCTCGGGCTAGACCACCGACCAGGGGCATAACCAATGACATAAAATTGGGGGGCTAACATAGATGTGGGCACATGGATAAGACCATGGCCACATGGGCCAAGACCATATGTCCAAGAGACAAATTGTCGAGGGGCCAACGCACTACCAAATTAGCCCGAGGCCAAATGGAGCACGCTAAGTGACCAGGAGCCCGAGATAAATGGGTTGCGCCCTTTTTTATTTTCCAAAGTGGGTTTAAAACTATATTGTATGATTTTTAAATGGATTTTTAGCTAGATTATGGATATTTAGTCCATTTTTTGAGGATCTTGGGCCCTTTTTTAGGCCATATCTTGGGGAGAAGTTGGGAGGTGGTTACCCACTTCAGTCCTATATAAATTAGGGCCCTTGAAGCCATGGGAGAAGGTTCAGAGAAGGTTTATGTTGTAGGATTGTTGAGCCAAATATATTGTTATGCAGGGAAGCTATTGAGGAGCGCACCTTTGCGGGTCATTTATGGGAGCTTCGTTCATCCGTTTTTGGTGTCGTCAGTTTTGATGTGTTCGTGAGATCTGGTAGAACAAAACCAGATCTTTTTTGTAATACATTGGCACTTTCATGATTTACTTGAAAAGATTTGAAGAGAAATAAGAAATCCCACTAAGACATAGGCCCAAAGACGTAGGCAAGATTGCCGAACTCCGTTATCACTTTGGCATTTTATGGTTTGTTGTTCTTCATGCTTATGTTCAGATCTGTATATGTTTATATGTCTGTAATTTTTTCCTCATAATTCTTCCTCTTTCATTAAATTCCTAAATGGTAATTTAACTCATGCAAGATAACTCAACCATTGTTGTTTAAAAGATTATTTTCAGATCATCCCAAGATTTGTTGAAGATTAGTATGTCATCAAAAAATACTAACACAAATTTTATAAGGAAGGGATTGAAAATAGAATTCATCAAGATTTGAAATGTTTTCGGTGCATTATTCAGTCCAAATGGCATAACCAAAAATTCATAATGACCTTCATGTGTTCTAAAATTTGTTTTAGGAATGTCTTCCTGTCTCATTCTCATTTGATGATATCCTGAACGAAGATCCAACTTAGTAAATAATTTTTCTCCATGTAATTCATTTAATAATTCATCAGTGACAAGGATATGAAACTTATCTTTGATGGTCATTTTGTTGAGTTGTCTATAATCTGGACACATATGCCATGAGCCGTCTTTTTTTGTAACTAACACCACTGGTGAAGAGAAATAACTTTGGCTATATTGAATGATGCCAACCTCTAACATTTCCTGGATCATGCATTCAATCTCACGCTTATGTGCATATGGATAATTGTAAGGCCTAATGTTAGGCGATACACTTCCTGGATGCAAATGAATAACATGGTCATGGTCTCAGGTAGGTGCAAGACCCTCAGGCATTTCACCAAATACCTTGGAATGATTGTTGATAATTATTTGGAGATATGATGGAGCTGGGGCTATAGATGTTTGAACATCAAGTGAGCAAAATTGTGCAATTACACCCCGGTGTCCCTTTTTGAGTAATTTTTCCACGCTATTAGAGCTTATCACTTTAGAGGGTTTCCCTTAGATACCTCTAAGCTCAATTTCCTTTCGATTTGAGGAAAATATCATAAAAATCTTTTGAAAATCAAAGGCCACTATTCCCAGTGATTGCAACCATTAGACCCCTAATACAACATCAACACCCCCCATTTGGATGGAAATCATGGGGCTATCCATAAAATACCCCCCCATGTTGAGCTTAATAATACGTCATTTCCCTGAACAATTTATGGTACCTCCATCTGCAATCATTACTTGAAACTTTGGTGCAGGATATACAAAAAAATTGAGATCTTTGGCTAATTTGTAATTGATGAAATTATGGGTGCTACTTGAATCAATCAATATTGTTACCTTTTTATTTTTGATGTATCCTTGTATCTTGAGGGTTTGTGGAGTAGTGATACCGGCCAAAGAATGGAAAGATATTGTTGGGGTAGTCTCTTCTAGATTTGGGTCTTGTGATGGTTCCAATTCTTGATCTTCTTCCTCTTCACAGTCTATGTAGAATAATTTATTTTCACTGCATTTATTCCCCTTACTATACTTGTTGTCACACTTGAAACATAGTCTTTTTTATATTCTTTCATCCATTTTTTGAGTTGTCAACCTTATTGGTTTAGGTAAACTATCTTCTTCCTCTTCACAGTCTATGTAGAAAAATTTCTTTTCATTGCATTTATGCCCTTTACTGTACTTTCTTTCACAATTGAAACATAGTCATTTTTCTCTTCTTTCATCCATTTGTTGAGGTTTCAACCTTGTTGGTTGAGAGATGGTTGTCTTATGACCCCCAAAACGATCTTTTCCTCCAATGTTATACTTGTG
Organism: Picea engelmannii; assembly: GCA_009831015.1. Classification (NCBI taxonomy): domain Eukaryota; kingdom Viridiplantae; phylum Streptophyta; class Pinopsida; order Pinales; family Pinaceae; genus Picea; species Picea engelmannii. The sequence continues at coordinate 873,038 of ML784474.1, forward strand.
TGTAGCCTTATTTTTGGCATGAATATGATGAGCATTTTTCATAACTTCCATAATACTTGTAGGTTGTCTTAAGAAAATTTCATGTTTAATGTCTTCTTTTAATCCACCCATGTAAGCTTCCATCAAGTGTTCATCACTTAGGTTATCCACCCTTGTGGCCAGTACCAGGAATTCTGAATTATATTCTTCAATATCACCTAACTATTTGATTCTTGTCAATTGAATGAAGTAGTCTTGTTCCCAAACTTTCCCATATTGTGCTTCTAAGTCTCTTGTAAATAAACCCCATGTGTAGTGATATAAAGGGGGGTGCCTTTTCACTATCCATTGATACCATTGATATGGTTTTATCTCAAAGTTCAAGGTCTCTATGTGAATCCTTTTCTAATCATCCATAATATTATTTAGTTCAAAATATTGCTCTATTTGGTTCACCCAAGTAAATACCTTTGTACAATCAAAATTCTTTAATTCAATTTTGGGAAAGTTGAATTTAGGACCCCCATCAGATTTAACTCCACAATTAGAGTTAGATTCACTAAATGGTTTATTATTGACAGCTTGTTTAACATGAGTACTACCTTTATTTTCACGAGTCCATTCAATTTTGATGTATCCTTTAGGGAATCTCCCATCTATAGCTTGACATATCAAGGAAGACATATTTTTCATTTCCTTCATGGAATTTTGTATTTATTGTTTTATGTCATTCTTATTTTCTTCCATCTTATTTCCCATATCATCCATCTTGTTTTTTATACCCACCATATTGTTTTCCATGCTAACCATCTTCCCTTCCATGCCAACCATCTTCCCTTCCAATTTGGACAACCTGTTTGGTATGTCCTCATTTTCTTCTTGAGTCATAGATGAGACTTCTGGAGGTTTAATAGGTGTTGTCACCTTTTTGGAACCCATATGGAGTAATAATAATAATACTCCTCTATTCTATATATATCACAAATTTTAAATCACCCGAAACAATTATTCCAAAAATAATTATGCCAATTGTAAGTTACGTACCTTTAAAAACCTTAATTTATAGTTTCTCCCCTTGGTTGACCTTTCTTCTAGTGTATCTATAAAATTTTGGTCCTTCTAAGTCTGCAGTTTCAACCTGTAGTAATCTAAAATTTATTTTCTCCAATGCCATAGGTTTGACCAAAATTGGATGTGCCAAGTGGAAGTTATGGTGACTTCTCCACACCTTGCTGATTTTTGACCTTTCCAAGAGATCTCACTTTTATAACGTACCCCACACAAAATAATTGATATACAATTCTCAAATTTGTACCCGAGATACTACAGACAGTATACTATCCAATGCAAATAGTCTCACTCAATTTGGATACTCTAGGAATAAATTATGACTATTTTACATGGAACACATGTTTGAGACTAGTCAATAGGACTAGTCAAATACCCTATCTTCCACAGGGTGTATCTACAAAATTGGGATGACCTAGAAGCTAAAATTTTTATCACCGATACCTTGATAATTTATATGAATATGATCCAAATTTCAGGGTCTGAAATGTTACAAAAAAATATTTATAGCTAAAATTTCGCGATGAGTAAATTCAGGATGATTCCAGAACCCTGTCCTACACAGGATATATCTTTGAAAGTGTAAGGCCTTAGGAGATGAAATTTAACCCCACATACCTTGATACGTCTACTAAATATCCTCCAAGGGGTTTCTTCTGAAACGTCGTAGAAAAACAGTTATAGAAAAAATTCCAAGGTGTCTCAGATGTAGCAACGAAACCCTAAGACCTTGAGCTCTGATACCAAATGTTATGACCCAACACCTTAAAAATGATAAGAAATCAATAAAATTAAGTCCACTTCGAGGGGGGAACCTCCTTTACAATATATAAAGTTCAGAACACAATATGAGATGAGATAAGATGATCCTAATACTATATCTCCATGATGTATATATATAGGAGACAAGGGGTTACAATTACAATGAAAGGGTGCAAAGGAGGGTTCTAGCCAACCTACTAGAAATGTAATAATTCACTATATAGGGAATAATAAGGGGTTTTATACATATCATGGGTATTTTTCTAGGCATTAACAATCATTATCCAAAATGACCATCAATGCACCATACTTTAAAACCAATCATAGGTTATAATAAGTTTTGTTTTTATTTTTTATTTTTTATGCATGTTATATACATGCTTAATCATTTCCATATGCATTACAACATATCCTTCTGTACCAAGAATTTTACCCAAGCCTACAATGCATATGTATTCTAGTTGTCTTCTTTTGCATTCACATTCCTCAGCATGATTTTAGGTTAATATGTATATACATTTTCTTAATACAACCATGAGATTATAAATTTCTCATATGCCCAAATCACTTTACCTCTTTTATGAAGGTTAGCCTTAGTACAAAGGGATCCTCTTTCTTTCTCTTAAATATATTATCCTAGCTACAAGTTTCAATCATTATAGATTAAGTTAAACCGACCATACAATTTTCCAGCATTCCTCTAATAATGAGGAACTATACATACAAGGTTTAGTCTTTTATTTAAGAAACAATTATTATTGCCTAGGATTCTATCAACCCATCCTCAATTCCTTTAACCTCAAGGAATTTTCCATAAGGGTATTATCCATTATATAAATAACCATCATAAGTGCAAGAGGCTTTGTCTACCCAAGTGGATAGACAACATAGACAACATTACAATTAAATCAAACAACTCAACTCATCAATTCTTTGGACTCATGCAACTCTATAAAATAATTCTACCACTTCTTCCATTTACATGTAGGACTTGCCATTAATTTATAGCAGCATATTCCCACTCATGTAGGAATAGCCATCATTCTAGCAAAGAAACAATATATTCCTTTTGTTGCAATCATCATGATAAAATTTTATGTTGCAAGGAATTTTAAAACACAAATTTCAATTTGCAGTCCTTCTCCTTAAGGAGCTAGTGCAGATACCAAACAAAATTTTTAAGGAAGAAAACACTTTTCAATAGGATCATATTATCTTTGATGTACTGGTCCTATTATTTTTCTTTGGCCCATCTAGGCCTAGTAGTGTTTGAAGCTCTACTATGATACCACTCTGTAAACTACCCACCCCTTGGGTTCTCTTAAAGGAGTGGGGTATCAAAAATTTTCTTTTTTAACCATCTCGAAGCCTCTTTTTAAGGGAACCATCATATTCTGCTCATCAAGAGATTTCCAACATATGTAACCATGCTTACATCCAAGCTTCAGATCAAAAGTAATTTCCTCCCAAAGTTTTAGGCCTTATTTCCAAAACCCTCTCATGCCCGCGTGGCACGCATGTGGCATCCACATGGTCCATCTGGAAGATACATTGTTTCTGAAATGGATAGTGACATAAGATCCACATGGTAATTTACCCATTGAGGCCCTTGGCCCCTGCACACTCTGTGCCACCTAACTCACATTCTACCGATACTTGATATGCCGATATCAGCCTTGATGGGTCAATTAATTGTTACTTTAACACACCTTGTACTTTTCAATCCGGTTCATAAACTTGTGAGTTGTATACACACTATGTGTAGATAAAATATCAAAATTCAAACTACTCTCACTTCTCAAACTACTCTAACTTCTCAGGAGACAAGCAAACCATGCTTCAAACCAATCATTTATCAAAATACCATCAAGCCAACCTTTTGATCAACTTAACTTGGTCCACAAAATGAATATCAAGTATGAGAAAAAAGTAAATAAAGTTATATGCCATGCATAGATCTCTGATCTATGCATGATCATGTTCTCTGACTTGTTCTCGTCTTAATTCTTAATCTGTGGATGTCAAGGCTTCACACGCAAAAATACTCAAGAAGTTGAAAGAATAAGCTAATGACTAATTTTTTTTAATCAAATCTCCTTCTAATATTTGAGATGTAATCTTTCACTTAATGAACTAAGTGTTCATTCCTTAGTTATGAGGTTATATTTGACAACATGAATCTCAATTACTGTCCAAAATTAATGAAACCAAGTATTAACTATGATCATAAGTTTCACCCAAAACATTCCCTTTAATTAGTCAACTTGTGAAGGTATTGAATTTCCATTCATACAACACTAATCTTATATTGAGTTTATTAGTCCATAAGTAAAACCTATGAGCAATGAATCTAATGCTTAAACCCACAATTAATGTATTCAATGTAATGGATTATGGTGGTATGACACTTCTTCTATATAAATAAGTTGCTTATACCAATATGTGACTTAGCTGTCATACATCGTTTAATATTAACTTTGCATCTGAAATGATATTGAAAACTTCTAAAAGACAATTACAAAACCCTTTGGATCAATTCTCACAAAAAGATTTAGGACAATTCCATACTTTTTTGTCTTTGTGTTAGTGATTGAACTAATCTTATACAAGATGATGTAATTGCAATTACAAAACGAACTTCAAAACCTGCATTAACCAGAGAGCTAAACTATGATTTCAGTGAGATGACAAACCATGAAAATATAAATTCTTATCCCTAAGAATATGAAAATGTCATTACTGGTTATGTTTGGAGATGGAATCAAACTATTAGTTCCAATCTTATGAACTGTAACAAAGAATCACACAAACGATTTAATGAACCATTAATAGGTTAAGAATGCATTATAATTACAAAGTTGTGATTAAACATAAGAAATCAAAAACTGTGAAGGGAATAAGTGACTGTTATCGAATTAAAACTACACTAATAACACATACACAACATTGCTTCTCGGGTTGGTGGGCCCTTGCCAACTAGTGGCACACTTTAGAAACCTACAAGAATAGGATTGGAGGAACACTGTAGATTCATAAAAGAAATATTTTCCTTAAAAACAAAGTTTTCACTCACAACATGTACTCCATTACATAATTGAGTCTGAATGAAAATTTATAATGACCAAGGATGCTCTTAACTCACAAAACGAATAGCTACAATGTCATGGATTGATTATCTCTTCGTTTATTGCTATCTTGATTACATTAAAGTGTTACAGACATATAGAACCATACACAGGGTGATAAGACTATGCCCCTGCGTTCATGTGAACAAAATGCCCAAATTGGACAAGGCAATGAACACATTTGTTTAGTGTAACCATCCATGATATATGTGGTATTTTTAGCAATTAGAATGAAGCGATTTTTATCTCATTGCTATTCGTTTGACAAAATGCATACAAATAACATCTTGTCTTTGTCTTGGAAGATTCCCACAAATGGATTGGGCACAAGGAATCTTTGACTCTGTGCTTTGAATGAGACCTGGAGTTCTCATGAAGGATATACAACTTGATCCATGGCACACAAACCATGCTAGGGACCAGATCTACAAAACCCATATGCTCTTTTTCTCCCTAGGCGCACATAAGTGGTAGAACCTCCAAACCTAGGTACACAAACTCCAAAGTGGGTGTAGGAACTGAATTGCAATTCTTCATAGGAAAACATTAGTTCCCAAAAAATCATTAAACCTATTAAAAACCTAGGAAATTAATTATAATGAGCAACTATTACCTCTGTAAATCTTGTTAAGAGGTTTTAGGATTAGGAACATGGATTCTTGGAGCAATAAGGCCTAGTTCATGTGTAATACTGAGATAATAATAGGGGAAAATGGTTTTAAAATGTAGAAAAATGGTAGACCAACATCTCACACACACTTGTCTTCTTTCATTTCCCCATGCAAAGAACATCCTCAAACTTAATATTGATCCCAAAAATTGAAGCATCCTGTGAGTAGCTAGGAGAGCTCAATTGCATTGATCAGAATGTCGAGACCTCCTCTTGCCCTCGTTATTATTTCACTGCGCCTCCTTTGTTCTGGATGACTAGAGATCATAATCTTCTTCTAAATATTTCTATTCTCAGACCGTATCTTTCTGATCTCTTCTTGGAGGGTTTGGATTTGTTATTTTAACAATTCATTTTCTTTTTGTATGCATCGATTCAATAATATCATTTCCAAAGATTATTGTTTCAACCTTTAAATTTTTCTTCTCTTTCTCTTTACCTCTCGAGGTGACTCATCTAATGGTGGGATAGGGTAATTATGTCCAATAGACACATTTTCAGAAGGTTTGGGAAGTTCCTTCTCCACAGGATTTGAGCCTTTACTCCTCTGCTTCTTTGGAATTTTAAAGATATAAGCCAGTGTTCTATTATATTCTCCTACATCGAGTAAAGAGATTGGACATTTCTCCATGAATCATTGTTGATATGAAGAGGGTGTTACTTGAGTACTTGGATGAATAGGATTCGATACTGGAGCATTAGGATGGGTAGAAACCACCATAGGAGTACCAACTCTTTGTTTAGCCATGTTTCTAGTGATTCAACGGTTTGGAAGAGATTTAGGAAGTTCCTCTACAATTGGGATAGCCTTTACAATTTTCCTTTTTCATTGGCTTGTTGGAGGAGAGATGAAGCCCTCGGCTCCAAGGGATCCAAGGTATTGATCAAGAACCTTTTTAGTATTTTCGTCACCCTGCATAGCTTGGTTCTCTACCACCATCTCACTAGGTTGTTTATCAAATTTATTTTGACCAATTAAAATTTCCCACATTTCATTTCTCTTACTAAGCTCTCCTGTGTTCATAATTATTACTAAGCCATGATGATAGAGACTCTTGGAATGATTTTTTTCATTCTTCTTTACTTGGTTCAAAATTTTGATTAGCCTCTTCCATAAGTAATAGGGAAAGTTCAACTTCTGGTCAAATTCAAAATGCAACAAAATTCGAATATGGTATTGAAATATAAGAGCATAACACCATTCACAAGTCAAATACCTTTGTAGAATTTCCAATGGTGTGTTCTATTCATCCTTGATCCAAGCCTGTGGTATCCCTTTTTCCCAGTTTGCATTATGAAACTCTAATTTCAAAAATCGATTGCACATGTCTTGTGATATGGGCTGATTCTTGAACCACCTTTCCCCTTTTCTCTACAAGCCTATAGCTTGAGCTATTTATTTCTCGGTCACCTCCTTTACCAATTCCCCAACTTGGGAAACTCAACCAATAAAACCCTTTGCAAAATATAGTGTCACTTGGTCACCATGTCCTCTCAATTTGGTGAAGAACTCATGCCACCCCGCGGCCCTTAGCATCTTTTGACATGAGTTATATTTTGGCAAAGCTTCCAAAGCTCGCATGGAGGTTGTCTCCTAGAAATCGACCATCATTGTGAATGAAAATGGTTTTGTGATTGATATGATGTTGGCTATAATTTTAATGAACAAGAGTTGTAATGTAATGTTATGGGAGAAAGCTCGAACGATCACCACTATTCAAAGCCTATACTTTTTTCAATTTCAAACGATATGAATGTAACTCACCTGGATTCCCTTCGGTGATTCCAGATGAGTTATAATAGTCAAATGAGAGACTACACAAGATCATGGGAAATCATAAAATGTCCGGGTCTGTAGGTGAAGTAAGGATGCCATCATATCCACATAATATTAAGCTTAATCATGTATAAGTCTAGAGATATCATTTTTATCGACAACTGTAGAATCATGGCGGATTAATGAGTAATTATATGAGTAGTTTACCTTATGTTCGATGGGATACGTGGACCTATGGAGGATTGATGTGACTACTTTGTTCATAAACATGCAATTTGACTAGTGGAAGAGCCTTTGACTGATACACATGATGGGAAATAGATAGGGTATGAGTTAAGGCAACATGGAGTATGATATAATGGTAGGAATTAAATATTGGATAAGGTTTAAATGTTAAGTAAATCCAGGGGTAAAGAAAGTTTAGGATATAAAACATTAGGTAACGTGTCTATAATGTTTTTCGTAGTGGGATAAATGGTGGGGGTAAGGAACAAGCTAAAGAGAGTTTCCAATATAGTTCCCTTGTTCTCAATAGATTAAAAGAGTTTAAAATAAACTTATTTACCTATGAATTACCTTTGTTCAATTACCAACTTACACTTTGTGGATGTAATGAAAGTATGCTACAAACAATATCTGCAAGGTACTAACTTAGGAGCTATGTTGTTGAATTGTGCATAGGTAACACTTGTTGTTTATTAGAGAGACATATGTATGTTGCAAATACTTGCACTGATGAATGCAAGTCTATGAATGGTTGTCTTTGTTCCATAAAAATACAGTTACAAGATTTCCTATACCTCCTATATAGTTCTTGTACCATACTTCCAAATTTTCTTGCTTTTGACTGGAGTTGATGAGGTTTAGTGTTGTTGTTGTGTTGACGGGCGAAATTTTCCATCCGTCAATTAAGAGAGTGGAACCGGTCCGGGGTTGTCTAAATAACCCAAGCCGTTTGGAATGAACCACCCTGACGGGTTTAACGGCTCCGTTGGCCGCTCTAAAGTCCTAAGAAAACCAAAGAGAAAACTAATCTAAACTAACTAATCTATCTAAAACGAACAAAACAAACTAAACTAACTAAAACAAACTAACTAAAACTAAATACAAGAAACTAAACTAAATAAAAATAAATAAAAACAAACTAAACTAACTAAAACTAATGAGACAAACAAATACACTAATCTAATTAAAACAAACTACTAAATTAAGCTAAAACTAAATATAAACTACTCCAACTATTATATACAATCTACTAATTACTATTACACTAACTCTAACAATTAAATATCTAATCACTAATTGAATTACAACTTATTCACAAATATACAATATCTACAAGTTGCAGATTTGAATAAAACCTGTAAAAATCTTTTGCTTCCTGTCCTAAGACAGCTATAGATATTTTTTGATTTTTATGTTTTATGAATAAGATATAAAATTACTGAAATTAAACAATCTAATATATTTACTGAAATTAAACAATCTAATATATTAAACATATATATCTAACTAACAATACTAACAAGTATGCTAACAGATAAATGACAGATTGACCTGGAAGCGCTCCTAATTTGTCCTGTGTATGATGACTTCGAAGCTGGTTGGAGGAAGTAAACTCGCACCAGTTAATCCAAAAGCTTCTCGTAAACGATGGGCTGTGCTGCTCTTTGAGTTATTTACAGGACAAACAAGACATAAAAAATCATAACAATTTTATGATTTATAAATCTCTGCAATAAGGGAAACTTGTTATGCAAAAACTTATATTTAATAATTCAACTCATGAAGAAGATAAATTTGTCATTCACAAACTGAATTAAACAATTGTTATGTTCTTTAAACACTTAGAAGAAATCAGATATGGATTACAATGATTAAATTATATCATTTGCAAATGATTAAGATAGCTAAAGTAGTCATTAACCATATACAAATTGATATACACAACATGAAACAAAATATTGATATAATGAGAAGCTAAAGCTGTAACAAAACACCAAATTCTGCCTCAGTCTGTATTAAAATTCCATATCCTTGTTCTCCCACAAATGAGGATGATCCTTATTACAAAAACAATAAGTATTTATAAGTCTCTCCACAAGGTAATACCTCCCTGTGGATAATATCAAACTGTTTTACATAATCTGGGAAGATATTCCCAAAATCAACTAAACTAGGAAACTAAAGTGCAAGTGAAATATTTGAAATATCCCCTAACTACTCATCAAATCCACTGCAATTTCGAATTCATCTGCAATAGACCAAAAATATCAAGTTAGAAAAGTATTTCATTAACAAAACAATAAAAATTTGATCCTATAGACTTAGCTACATAATCATCTGATTCTGTAGCTAGTCTAAAATAGCATACAGGACCAGAATTGTAAATCAAATCAAATCTTTTAAAATAATTAAAACCAATTATCTTCCAATGATCATTTAAAACGAATCACTCAAGATTCAAATGATTTTTTCATTCAAGATTAAACATAATCAAAGGTGATTCAATCAAAACAGGGGTAAGAATACTCTGTTTTTCTTTTACCATAAAATCAGGTCAAACATTAACAAGACTGTTTCATATCCAAATGAAATCAACAATGAGTGATATCGTATGTGATACGATCTAATCCAACACAATCATAATCCATTTGTTATGGCTATAATAATGCAGCATAAGATTCATGTTGTTTTAATTAAATACAAAGATGGAAAAACTGTTACGATTATGGGTAAATAAAACATTCATAACAACATCAACCAAATTTTGCCATAGATTTCGATCGCTGAGCATTACACAGTCAACAAACAGGATCAAATAGTGATCACAACCATCATCAGATCGACAGAAGTGATAATCGTAAACTGGGCAACAATCGAAACAAATCATGACTGAGTTTAATTATAGAAATAAATCGTGGATCTGGATACAATCAATTTCGTTTTTCAAATCAAATTCAATAGCATATTCATTGCAATATGAATCGAACTAATAACATGGTGGAGTTAACCAATGCGTATTAACCAGCTGGGTATAACTATTATGAATCGTATCTATTCACGATTTGGGTGCATATTAACAGAAACATAATGAACATAATCCAAATTATATTCCTGTTGATCGAAAATCATATGGAACATAAAACCGTAATAGTTAACCATCATTGCCAATCATATCGTATGTATTATAACCAAATTGAACCGAAATGTGATTGCATTTAAAATTGAAGTATGAGAAACAACTTATGTCTAAAATAGATACAAACGACCTCAATTGACAACAGAGCATTCATTTTAGCTAAATCAAGCAAAATCAAATCCATACCAAATCAATCAAATCGATTAAAATCTAATCGAAGCTAAACTGGGAAAGCGAAATTCCATTAATCAAAGCAAAGCTATGTACATAATGCCTATAATGTGATAGAGCTGTTAACAGAACCAATCCAAAACCAAATTCGAATTCATTATATAAACGAGTGATTATTTACAAAATGAAATGATATCAAATTTTCCATACCTGTGTGATGACGAGATGGCTTGATAGGTGGGAGGGAGTTCTGAAGAACAGATCTGAAGGAATGCATATAGACTCAAAGCGCATGTTCCAGCCACTGAAAAATTGACCTGTAAAATGAGAGCTAGATCTCTGTAGTAGCTTACTTTCTGAAGAAACCGCTCGCATTGAGGGTAAAGGGGCTAAAAACGGTTCTGGGTTTTCAACGGTTCGAGCTAATTCAAATCCGTTTGCCCAGAATCGCTCATGCAAAAACGTGACTCTGGGGGAAATTACGGGGCAGTCTTCTCTGGAAAAATGAAACCAAAAACCGACTCTGAACACCATAGGGGTTCAAATCGCCCTTCAGGAGCTAGGAGAGATCATACAGTGAACAGGGATTTGGGTAGGGTTTGGACGGGGTATGCTCAGAAATTTTCCCAAAAATCAAGAGAGATAACTCAGTAAGGATGCAGGCATTAATGCCGAAGTATGCGAGGGCATTGGAGGTTATCTCTGGCCATGCATGATAGTTATAATGAAAGGTATGACCACCGACTTACATATCTGCTCAAACCATCATAGCATAGCTCAATAATCATATCGTTTGGCCAACCAATGAGTCAAATGGTAAGTGTTATGCCATACAATCAACGTTACACCAGTACCACTGCCAATTTCATAGTTGTTCACTCTATTATAATCATTCAACCATTAAGTCATGTGTACAAACAATGAAATCAAAGGTGAATACCAATCTGTGCCAACACTATGCTATACAAATAAAAACCCAAGTCAAAATGCGCCAATGTGTATAATCCATAGTTTAATCACGGTGCCAAAACGTTATTCATATAGCTGACCAGCCTATGAAAAGATTAACATAGGGATTACATCATATGTGTATAAAAATTTAATCAAACCCCTATGCATTTCATAGAATTAACGATTAGGCAAGTCATAAAATACAAATCCAAATACTCAATGTCTTACAAATTCAATAAAATCAAGTTAAGCAATCAATATAAGAATGTCTAATGAGCATAATTCGAAAATCCTTCCAGCCACATGATGATAAACAAAAAGGTAAGTGCAGTAGGTATATCGATAAAAAGATCATGACAGTTCAGATAGTGATCGAAATGTGACCTCGAAAGGAGAGGTTTTCACGCTTACAGTCGTGAAAACTTAACGAAGACAAATGTGTAAATGTCTCAAGAAATGAAAGTTTCGTTTATTTGAAAAATGCGACGAAAACTTGAAGTTCGCAAGACATAGGTGTAGGCAGCTTATAGACGATAGGAAAAAGTGATTTGGCTGCCAACATGTTGATAGAGAATTAGGAGCTTCATTCATATCATAAAGGAATGGTGTAACGTCCCCAACCACCCAATAGGTCGGGGAACGCCACAGTGGAAACATATTTCTGATCTGATACCAATTTGTGACCGTTCCTGACCTTAAACCAACAGGCCAGGCCATGCCACCGAATAACTTTGTGGAAATATTCACATATAAAACTTAATAGGAATAAATAGAGAGAACATCTGATATTTATATACATATTTATCTAATGCAATTTAAACAACTATAAAATTATGTTCATGCACCTATTCATGTAGAAACAACATTAAAACATACATGCAATATATACAGACAATTCTAATAACATTATAACTTGATTTCAATATACACATCATACATAGAAACAAATATTTGGTACTTATATTTTAATATATGACCACCAACTGCGTGCATACCTTCCACGAACCTCCCATGCTTAGACCACATTGCTCATCACACTCAGTATTGGGTCACCCCCGAGCTGGGACTAAACTCCATCGGGCAAGGGATTCCTAAGCTTGGCAAGGAAAACACAAAAGTCACACAGATCAACAGGAAGGATTTTCTCCCAGGAGCCACTTATGCCCACAACCCACAGACCCTCATTCCCCACATGCTTGTCCCACCCCAGGAGTGTACACCTTCACTATCACAAGTCCATCGACTGTCCACCTCCTTCCAGGGATTCGTCAACAGGCTGGACTGAAAGTATCATAGTATTTTAGCTGCTACGAGACTGCCTCTAGGAGAACTCACTTCCTCAGGACACTCTCTCACCTAGAGAGAATTTCTCATAGGCTTGATAACCTTCCTCTTCTATCCAACTCCTAATTCCAACAGTCAACCTCTGCAACAAAAATTGGGTAAGGGATCTAGTAATGACAGCAAGCCACACTAGTCCAGAGAAAATGTGGGTAGCAACAGCAAAGGCTAAGGCGCGATATGGCTCAGACTCTACGCAGTTGTGTTGTGCTTCACAAGAAACATGGTTATCTCCATTACATGGGTGTGCAGGTTTCAGAAGTTGCAGAGATCGACGATGTAGGCAATGGTTGGCTGTGTCCAGGCTATCCCTATCTCAGTGCGTGCATCAGTGGGGAGTATGGCCTGACGTGCAGAGTGGCGACCATCGCAAGAATGGTGAGGGAACCCCCAACGAGATGAATTTCCCACCTAAAAAATGCATGCACCTGGGTTGACATATGTCTCCTTGAATTTGCATGAGCTCCACTTAACACTCGTCCCCTTTCCCCAGGAACTTAGGACAACATGGTTATGTCAAACCTTAGCCTCTAAGAAATAATAATATAATAGTATTCCTTTAGAGGTAATCCCTCTATCTTAGCCCTTATTCTTAGACACTTATCCCCTTCCCTTTCCCTACCTAGTGGATCTTAGTCCCCCATAATTCTCTCTTCTTGATTGGTCTACACGCAGTGATGTAATTTAATTAATGATGTGAGTATTTACATGTACAAAATCAGGCTCATTGGCCTTATCATTTGGGATCTTCGACCTAATAAACACATAAGTCTTCTAGCTTATAAACACTCATCTCACTAGCCTATAAACATAATTACAATTCAACAGGGGCTTGGCCTTGGGGTGTTACAATCCCCTCCCCTTATTTTTGCATTGTCCTTAGTGCAACTTTTTCACACAACAACAACAAGATTTCCAAAATGTTAAAAAATATGTGGGTACTCTGCCCACATAGCATCTTCATGTTCCCATGTTGCGTCCTCGGGACTGTGCCAGGTTCAATGAACCTTTACAAGCCTTACAACTTGATTCCGAAGTTTCTTTCTATTCCAGTCTCGTATGCACACAAGTTGCACTTGCAAAGTGCCTTTTTTCTCCACCTGAATCACATTCCAATCAATCACATGATTATCATCATGTATATACTTCTTGAGCAATGATACATGAAATACATTATGAATAGTCATGGATGCAGGGAATGCAAGCATATAAGCTACTGGTCCAATCCTTTCTAGAATTTCAAATGGTACACTATATGGCTGCCAACTTGGAACAACTTCCCAACTTCATGTAACTTTTGTTGGCTTTCACCTTCAGGAAAACATGATCACCCACTTTAAACTCCCTGTGGGTTCTGCCTTTGTCTTCATAGCTTTTCTACCTATCTTGGGCAACCTTCAAATTTAGCTTTATCTTTAACAATCGATCTTCCATTTCCCTTAGTAACTCTGTCGCAACCACTGCCCTATCAGCTAGGTTGTCCCATCTTACTGGGGTGTTGCACTTTCTTCCGTAAAGTTCTTCAAACAAGCTCATCTTCAGTGATGCTTGATACCCATTGTTGTACGTAAATTCTACCAAGTGTAGATAATATTCCCATTTAGATGGTTTGTCCATCACATACATCCTTAGCATATCCTCTATCACTTGGTTCACCCTTTTTGTTTGTCCTTCAGACTCAAGATGATAAGTTGTGCTGAAGTTCAGGTTCATTCTAAACCCTTTGAATAATCCTCTCAAAAACTTTGAGGTAAAATTTGGGTCTCTGTTAGACACCATTGTCTTGGGTATGTCATGCAAGTGTGTTGCTTCCCTCATATAAATATCAACAACATCAGTTCCTTGTGAGTAGTGTTCAATGGAATCAAATGGGCGGCCTTCGTGAGCTTATCTACCACCACCATTATGGAATCATGTTGTTTGTTTGTTCTGGGTAATCCTGTGATGAAATCCATTGTCACTACTTCCCACTTCCACTTAGGGATGGTTAATGGATGTAGAAACCCAACTGGGTGTCTATGATCAACTTTGAACCTTTGACACTCCATACATCTGGCAATGTACTCTGTAATTTCTTTCTTCATACCTGGTCAATGGTAATGGCTCTTGACTGCTGAAATTATTTTATGATATCCTGGGTGTCCTGCATAAGGCACATTATGCATTTGTTTTAAAATCACACTCCTCAATTCAGGATAATTGGGTACATAAAAAAAATTTATGTACAAGAGAATTCCGTAAATTCCCAATTCATAATATTCAACTTTCTGTTGCATTTTACCTTGTTATAATTTAGTTACTAATTCCATGTATTGCAAATCAACTTTTGCATCCTCAGAAATTATGCCTTTAAGATCCATCTGATACATGCTAATGGTTGTAGCATGTAGTTCATGCAGTCTCCTGCTGGGTGCATCTACCACCTTGTTCTCCTTTCCTTTGATGTGCTTGATATCAAAGTCATACTCATAGAGGAATTCCAACCATCTACTCTGCCTATCATTCAAAGTAGAATGATCAAACAAATACTTCAGACCATTATGGATTGTTCTCAACTCAAACCTATTTCCCATGAGGTAGTTCCTCCACTTCTTAAAGGCGTGCACTATGGCTTCCAACTCCAAATCATGAGTGGCGTAGAGCCTTTCATGCTATTTCAATTTTATGGACTTGAAACATATAACAAATTCGTTTTGACTAAGGACTCCACCAAGTCCTTCTTTGCACGCATCTGTGCAAACCAAAAAATCTTCATTTGGATCTGCAATCTTCAAAATTGGAGCATTGGTTAGCAACTGCTTCAATTGTTGGAAGCTCTTTTCACATTCTTTTGTCCATTGAAAATTCTTGCATTCCTTTGCAAGGAAGTGATGGGGTGAGCTATTCTCTAAAACCATGCAATGAACCTTCTGTAGTAACCAGCTAGACCCATGAAGGATCTGACTTCTGTCACATTTTTAGGTGTTGTCCAACCTTTAATGGCCTCAATATTTCCAGGGTCCACTGCTATCCCTTCTTAAGATATGATATGCCCTAAGTAGTGAATTATGTTTTGATAAAATGAGCATTTTCTCAATTTGGCATACAACTGATGCTCTCTTAGCACTTGCAACACCATCCTCAAATGATGCTCATGCTCTTCTTATGAATTGGAATATACCAGGATGTCATCCAAAAATACAATGACAAACTTGTCTAAATATTCTCGGAAAACACCATTCATTAAGCACATGAAAACAACTAGGTCATTTGATAACCCAAATGGCACCACTGTGAACTCATAATGAACATACCTTGTCCTAAAGGCGGTCTTGATGATGTCTTCCTCTCTGATCCTTACTTGATGATATCCTGAACTCAAATCAATCTTTGAGAATATCTTTGCATCCTTCAATTGATCAAAGATATCATCGATCTTTGGCAAAGGATACTTGTTATTTATAGTCACTTTGTTCAACTGTCTGAAATCAATGCACAATCTTAATGTCCCATCTTTCTTCTTCACGAACAAGACTGGGGCACCCCAAGGTGATACACTTGGGCATATATACCCCTTCTTCAGAATCTCTTCAAGATGCATTTGCAGTTACTTTAGTTCTGGCGTACTCATTCTGTAAGGAGTCTTTGATACTGGAGTTTCTCCAGGCATTAAATTTATAGAGAAATCAATATCTCTCTTTGGAGGTAGTCCTAGTACCTCCTTGAACACATCTTCAAAATCTTCCAGGAATGCATGATCCTCCAGATTTGGCACCTTATCCTTAGATGTTTTCTCCATATGGGATGCAAATATTTGACAACCCTTCCTGTAACACTTCTTTATCTGCATTGTTGAGATTTCTCGAATAGTAACTACCCTGGGAATTCCTTGAACTGCTCTCTGATTTCCTTCCTCATCCAAGCAAGTGAATGCTTTGTTATGACAGACTAGTATGGCATGGTGTTGTTCCAACCAATCCATGCCAATTAGGAAATCAAATGATCCCAAAGTCAAGATGTTCAAATTTTCCTTGGTACTCAGTCCATTCATGCCTACTGGACATGATTTAACCAACTCAACAACCTTTCTCTTGGCTCATGTAGCCAGTTGTACCAACCATGATTTCTCATGATTTCTTCTTGGTAATTGAAATATTTCCACTACATTAGGATCTACATAGCTATGAATAGCCCATGAATCAATTAAAATAGTAAGGGCATGATTATCGATCATACCTTTGACTTCAATCATGTGTGATTGAAACTCAACTTGCTTGTTGTCTAGGGCTGCATAGATCCTTGGTACTCTTATTCCCATGTCCTCTACTATTTTTTCTTGCTGAACATTGTGAACAACTCTCACTTTGTCACTTTTGTGAGGACAATCTCTATACCTATGATCTCCTTTACAACCCCAACATTCCATAGGTGTCTGCCTTGGCCTTCGCCCACCTACTTCAACCATCCTGTGCTCTCTCAAAACTAGTTTTCCTTGAGGACTATTTCTGAAAAATGGTGGCTTGCTCCCCTTTTGTCTCTGATCCCATTTTAAACTTCTTCTTGTCTTCCCAAGCCTTCTGGAAAATAGGTTTCCCTTTTTGATGATCAAATAAGAATTTTTCTCTCCTTATGGTTTCTTCCATAGTTTTAGGATCATCATACTAGATCTTGTCACTGATGAAAGATGGAAGCCCACTCAGATACCTTTGAATGTTAACTGTCTCATCCTTGATGAAGGGGACATACTTCAACAACTCCAAGAATCTTCTTTCATACTCATCAATGGACATACTTCCCAGCTTGGGTTCAAAGAACTCTTTCATTTTCTTGTCATAATACCTGTTAGTTAAGTACTTCTTTTCAAAATGTCTCTTGAATTCCCTCCATGTAACATTCTTCTCTCTATCGCGTTGCACTTGCACAAGATGATCCCACCATATGGACGCCTTTCCTTTTAGCTGATAGATGTCAATTCTTCCTTCTGCATGAGAAGAGTAATTCCGCAATTAGAAATATTTCCTCATGCCCAACATCCATGCCTCAACATATTCATCTTTCTTATGCTCTCCATCAAAAGTAGGAGGTTTGATATTATTCATTTCACCCTTCAGTTCAACCACTTTAGATCTCCTATGCTTCCTGACAAGGGATGGACTTGAGCTATTGTGTGTTCTCTTATGGGAATGCTTTTGGAAATGTTGGTGATGTGTGCTACCACTTATTCGTCTTCTTTCCTCATTAGGGTTCCCGTGACTTCCTGATTTACTGGATCCACTTTCCTTATCCAATTTCTTTTCAATTATTTCTAGGATCCACATCGACTTAATATTGAAGTCTCCCTATTTCTCCTTGGCTCTCATAATCCTTTTGTTATCTTCCTGGTGAATTTGAATTTTTTTTACAAATTCTTAATGATTTTCATCATGCTCACTTATTTATCTATTTCTTCTCCATGCCCATTGGAGTTCGTTCCTTCAATTCCCAATTGGACATCCATTCCTCTAACTTCATCCTCCAAACTGTAAGCATCCTTTGCCTCCTCCATCTCTCTACACCATGGAACAATTTGGTTCGGTTCTGTCAATTGTTAACTCTGCAAAATGTGCAATCAACTGAATTTTTGTCAGACTGTTAGACTTAATAATTCTCCAAAATAACTTAAACAATCTGATTCAATCAAAGAATATAAAACTCTATTTTCGACAGGTCTGTGTTGATAAAGAATCCCCACGATTCTATCTCCGATCTTTTCTCTGTTATGCAAAAACAATTGGGCGCTAGCCCCTTTTCTTTAGCCCTCAACTCGCATGTGACCATGATTGTGACCAAGTGCTAATAGTTGGGCGCTTACTCTGTGATTCATTGTTTCGGGCCTCAAGTATTTTCAACTCACTGCAATGCCAATCTCCCGAACTCC
The DNA here is from genome assembly GCA_009831015.1 of Picea engelmannii. Lineage (NCBI taxonomy): Eukaryota > Viridiplantae > Streptophyta > Pinopsida > Pinales > Pinaceae > Picea > Picea engelmannii. The sequence continues at coordinate 891,920 of ML784474.1, forward strand.
GAACTTGCGAAGTTTGCAACTAACGTGAGAGGAATCAACGGTCCCTGCTGTCTACCCAAATCAACGACCACAATTAGCTTTGGGGCTTCGTGCTTCAGGGTTTCCAAAGCCTTCAATGCCACAAGCCTTCGGAGTGACAACTCTCTGGAGTGTCACATCTTCTGACACGCATCCACGAATGTCAACAGTGACGATGAACTTCAGCGTTTCGGCCTTCGGAAGTTCTTGTTCCACCCACTTGCACTGGATTTCTCTGAAATGCAGGACCTGAAGCCATGCATCCCATGAGACCATCAGGGGCCCCAATAATGATGCTCAAGAAGAGTTCCACGTGGTGAAATACTAAAATAGGACACATGGCCCAATATGATGGGTGACACATGTCATGTTCTAATTGACATTTATATCTTCCACAGGTTCTTAAATCACTGACATATGGCACACATCCCATGTGTCCACATCATCCCTGGTGACTTCAACAGGTCATGTCACTTCGAGACTTCGGGCTTCAAAAGGTTTTATAATTGCATTCCTCAAAGCTCCTAAATTCTGAACTTCTGAGCTACTTTATCTTATGGTGTCCACATGGTACATCTACCAACAATTAAGGTGGTGGCACATGGCCCCACGTGTTGGATTGCTTTTGGTCTAACAAGGTCATCAAAGTTCCATTCTAACTGACACATGGTATGAATAAGGAAGTTCACGTCACCCTAGGTGACGTCATCATTCCACGTCACTTTGTGACTTTGAGCTTCAGAATGTTTTACCTTAGCATACTTTGTTTCTCCCGAATGTCGAACTCCTTAATTGTTGTGAGATCTACGACTCACAATCACTTGCACGAAGATCCGACGATTGAGATCTATTTTTCCACCACAGTGCCTTACCTTATGTTCTTAGCTTCACCTAATGGTTCTGATCTGATGACGGTGAAGGTATTCCTTCTCTCGAATAGATCCTATGGCCCAAATTTAAACCTCACAGCACAACACAATGGTTGTTGTGGCTTCTTTCTATGTTTCCATTCCATAAACCATTATCCTCCTGAGCTTCATAACATGACCAAGGTATTCTCTTGGCACCCAGGGACACTCTGAACTTCAAATCTTGTTCCTTTCGACAATAATTCACTCTGAAATCTTTGTCTCGTTAACCACTAACATGGTCCATCCAGGCCCAGTGTTGAAGCCATGGCTCTAATACCAATTTGTAACGTCCCCAACAACCCAACAGGCTGGGAAACACCAAGCTAGCTAGCCCCTTTTTAGAAGATGATTCCATAAGGGAAATTTTCACTCATTAGCAAAGATAAAAATATGAAGACCACTCTCCTTCAATGATAGAAATTAGCAAGACATATCGTCAATTCCACCAAGCAAGGGGGCCTTCTCTTCACTCCGGGAGTCACAATACTTAGCTTGCACAACTAAATCCTCAAAATTCATATCCTTGTTTATCATCTTGGTTTAGAGACTCTCACTTGTTATTTTCTTACTCAGAACACAAAGAACTTGACCTTTTTCTGTTTTATATCCACGAGAGATGTTTTTATGAACATTCTCCCCGCTATTTCATGGGTGAGTTAAGAAGTCTCGAGATGAGTACTTTTCTTCCCATGCTTTTGAGCCAAGACAATTATGGTACAATCCCCATTCTTTCTCATAATTGTGGGATGTTGGTAGTTCAACTACCAACTTTCTTCATTAACATAAATTTTGAGAAAAATGAGAAATTTGAGTTTTCTTGAGTATTAAATTGACAAGGAGATTTTCTTCACCATTTCCCTCTCATGGCATCATTTTTTTGTGTAAATTCTCCATATATCAACAATTTTTTTTCATTATCATCAAAATGCATTTTAATTGTTCATCTTAGTCCAAAACATTAAACATACTAGCCATGACTCATAGTGACATTTAAACATATATTTACATACTTGAAAAAACCGAATGTTATAAATACCAACTATGTAAAATCATGTCATAAAATTTCTAAACCTTACTGGGAAAAACGGGGTGTTACAAATACCAATTATGTAAAATCATGTCATAAAATTTCGCCCACCCCTGAAATCCAATAAACCTTTGGCTTCCTCTTAACCAATGCAACATGTATCTTATCAGACATTGCACAAGATTAATCTGTGGTTCGGTGTTTAAAAGAATGTGTTCATAGGAGGGGGAAAGAAATCTTAACCTATGTTTTATAAGTGAATGATTTAATTTAATTGAAACTTAAACCCTCATTCATCATGATCTGAAAATTCAGATCAAATAACCAGTAATTCCAGAACAAAACAAAACTTTTCAGCTAGGGATTTGATAACGAGTACTCATATTGTTAGTTTTTTGGCAATTTTTTTAAATCCAACAACTTTAACATTTCTGAAATTGTAAACTTATATTGTTCAAGTAACGAGATTATCTAAGACTCTTCAGAAACATAATTTTCTGTAAAATTACAGTTTGTAAAGGGCAAGATTATAAGTTATGATTGAGATGATTTTAAAACATAATTTTTTCTCACAATCCTTTCATTTCAAAGATATGATCAGAAAACAAAACAGATCAAATGCTCTTTCTTCTACATCCAACAATTATAAAAAATAACTTAATATAAGTTGGAAAAAAAAACAAACGGAATAACACTTTTACAAATTTCAATATAACCAAACAAAGTTAAAAATACCTCAAAGAAAAGAATCCGAGTAAGTACTCCTTATCAAACAATGAATATGGTTTAAAAAATAACTTGTAATTTTTTTTTAGAGAATTCAACGTAACCGAGGAAAATAAGGAATGCCTGAAAGAACAATGGTAAAACCTTTAGATATTTCGATATAACCACATAAAATAAAGAATACCTCAAAGAAAAAGCACAAAGAATAACTAAAGAAAAAACAGAGTGCGTCCCGCAGGGATTTCAATATAACCTAATGAAATAAAAGATACCCAAAGAAACGAAAGAGAATATGCCTACCCATGTTACTCTTACAGTAAGAGAACTTGTTATTACCTTCCGAGTGGCACAATCATTTTTCATGGATTATGAATTTATGATATTTAATAATAAATAATAATTTTTTTAACGTCACTGTTAAGCTAGAGATCAAATTGGTAAAAGAGATTTATTGTGTATGAAACAAAGAAATTTTCCTTGTAAAAATTTGATTGCTAAAGTTTATTAAAAACTTGTTAAACTTCGACTACTAAAGTTTACTAACATTCAACATTCAAGATAATGATGTGGTTTCAAATTATAGAAATGTTGTAGTCTAATTATTCTAGGTTTTTTAATTTTTTAGGTTATATTTAATTTTTAATCAGAGGAGAATTTGTTGGATTTGCATATTTGAGTGGTTAATTTTGTATAATCCCAGTTTCCCAAAGTTTTTCAGCAAGCTGAATTCATTTCTGGATTAAAAAATACAATTTAAACAACATAAAATTGTGATTTCATGGAGATTTCTCATCTGATTCCTTTAAAAAAAACAAAATTACAGATTTTTGTTCAAAAGTTCCAAATAATTTTAATAAAAAATTTATAATCAATTTTTAATAATAAACAAATTAATAATAAAAAATAAAATTACAAAATATTTTATTTTTTTTTATCTATTTTAAATTATTATTTAAAATATATATTATCTATATTTTTTTAGATACATATGAATTAATTATAATTGTTATTATTTTGAGTGTGTATGTTTTAGAAGTTGGTCATGATTATTAATTAATTATAATTATAATTATTTTGAATGTTGGAAGTTCAATTTTAATAAATACATATTTCCTTGGATCAAAATTATCTATCTGTTTTGCAAGTGTAAAGAAAAAAATAGGCATTGATAAGATAAGAATAAATTCTCACTAGCTCCATAGTGAAAGTGGGCTTTGGTCAATTCCTAAAACGCCATGGGTTGAAAGAGTGTATCACCTTTGTGACACTAAGAATGTTGAAGATGAAAAGCACTTTCTCTTAGATTGTCCAACCTATACCCATATTAGATCTCATTTTCAAAATATTTATCACACTACCAAACTTCCTAACCTCTTAACTCAACAAAACTATGGTGACCTTAGAAAGCTTCTCTTAATGCTTTTCGAGCGCAGAAACAAAATTCTAAAGAATCACAAGTTATCACTTACCCTCTTAAGGTCCGATAGACCAATTGGGTCTTAGTGGACGTTAATCATCATCATCATAATTTATGAATCTTTCAATGTCCTATAGCTATTAAGAGTTCATTTTATTTTAACAATGTTAATTTTCTTCTTTAAGCTAGATATACAAATATTTCTAATCTTTTAAATTGGTGTGGATGGCCACTTTATAGTACCTTAATTTTCTCTTATCTTCTATTTTTTCACTGCAACACAATTTCTCTTTAAATTTATATGTGATAGTATTTTAATGGTATCAATATTATGTAGAGTGATCTCCTCTTCGATTCTCTAATGGGTTTAGTGAAGAATCAACATCTTTATGCCATCCACTCTAAAGTCATTCATGACTTTGATTGGAGTTTGAAGCAATTCTAGAAATCCTCTTGTTTTTCATGTTAGTTATACTATGCTTGTATATTAAGTATTTAGTCATATCCATACTATCAATGGACATAAATTGGGTTTTAAGAAGATGATCAAATATGGTGTATATTCTCTTAATTTTAAGATTATTAATTACAAAACACCTCTATATTTGCTTGGCTTTCCTCTAGGATTCTATAAAGATACTACAACCCTAAACTTAGCATTCACATAACATAACCAGAGTAATACAAGCCTCAATAAGGATTTTTTTTCAACCAGATGGGGTGTTAAGAGTTGGGGCCACCACACTCCCCATGTTTTGTCTAGCCACTAGCATGCACAAGGGTACACAAAGGATGAATGCACAAGAAGTGGAGGTTGGTTACATTCAAATATTGGGCGATTTTTCTAGCTCAGTAGCATGGGACCTCGATTACCATCTTGTGAAATTATCCCTCACACCAGAAAAGTTAATAGAATGATGGATTATCCATTTGTGAAGAAGTATAACAACACAAGGATGACAATTATAGGTGGAACGAAGTCGGGTCTACAGGTAAAATATGATGGCATTGAATAGGGTCATGTTTTTGTGAGTGTGCCAGGGGAAGCTCAAACCAATCTCTAGGTACCATCTACATTCTTCTTCTTCTATTACTATATCTAGGAGTGGGGATTCAAAGTAGTGTAGGATGGGATTGTTGGTTTTTCAACTTTCCTCATTCTAGGAGAATTTTATATAATCCTAAGTTGCTAGGAAAATATTTGGGTGGCTAGTCAGATTTTGGGAGTGCCACTGCTACCCTAAGAAGTTTGGGAGATAACTCAGGTGGTGTTCTCTTTAACTTGGTTTTCATTTGTCCTACCAACCCTCCCACCCTAAAGATAGCTGCCATGACTGGATTTAATAGTCCTATGGCCAAGGATAGTGGGAAAAGGAAGGCTAGGGCTAGTACCCTTAAGCCCCCTATCCTTGAAGAGCATAAGTATGTCACTCAAGAAGAAAAAACAAGCCTATGAAATGATTTTTTTCTAATGTTATAGGTTCTCTAAGATGATCAAATCAAGGTTGGAGGAAATGGAAGGAAGTATATGAGAGAAAATATAAAAAAATATCTATTGAATAATTCAAGATAATTTCAAGGGTTGGGTTAAATACCTTGTGTTTTCTAGAACATATGATACAAATTTATTTCGAATTACCAAAACCTACTAGATGATTAAGGACCTGATTCCTAAGCTCTCGAAGAGATAAATTTACAACAACAAGGTATCCTCCATAAAATTGACTCGTTGGATGATAAAGTAGCTATTATCAAGATGTTTTTGAGATTGAAATTGTTATTTCTCAGGTTCCTAAAGAAGACACCAATTATATGACATTGAATGAATATTCTCTTTTCTTAGTAGGATGATCCAGGTGGATATTGGTGGCCACCCACCTTTTCCAACTGGCTCAAAACAACTTTCTGGCAATTTTGACAATTTACTATTTTTAGCAGGTTTAACTTCTGGGGCCATTTTGAGGGCCTAAATGAAGGTTTTTCGAGATAGAGGTTCTTAATGATACTTGAAGGCATTTTTGAGCCCCCAAAATGAAACTCCTCGATGATACCTTTCCAACGAGCTATCATACGCCTAAAACAAAGATCGTATGCAAAAGTTACGACCTCGGGAAGTTGATGTACTAACTTACCCAAACGGGGCCCACATGAATTTTGGTGCTTCATCTCCTAGGGTTAGGTTTTTGGATGTCTAAGACTTTTGGCATTCCTGTTTATTGTAAAAAGGCCTTCAGAGCCTCATTGTAATCATCTTCTTGCGAATGCGAGTAGTCGTCACATCTCTTCTCAGAGATAAGCTGTCGCCATTCTAGCGAGTCTTTCACTCTGTATTTTTACAGTCTGTACATTTCTTTGATTACTATAAATCATGTATTACTGTATATCTATGCTTATGGTTGCATCTCTGATACATTTCTGTTATATTATTGAATATCTGCAATATCTCAGTGCATTTCTTTATTATATCTCCGCTCTCATTTCGTGTTGAAAATAATCCGGATCATAGGAACATAGCACAAACCCATATATTTGAATGATGACCCCCAACCTTCTAGAAAAGACAAAGAGGAACTTGTGGACACTAAGGAACCATAAGGCTATCCCGGGTATGAGAGTTTCCTTCTTGCCTTTGATTAACTCAAGAATGTTGTTATATTATCTAGTTTTGATTAAGAAATATGTTGGTTGTTAGTAAGGACAATAATCTTTTTTTGTTTACTAAACAATCGGTTGATAATTCCCCATGTAATGAACAAACATGCTCATGTTTACTCGGTGGAGGTCCTAGTTTAGCCTATGGAAAGACGCCCCCACCAGGGATGTATGCACTCTTTTTTGTATATAATATGAATATATGACTATGCTTTAATTTTTTTTTTTTAATATAAATAATTTCTTCTTTTTTTCCCCTAGAATTAAAACTCTATTGTCTTACAATTGTTCTCAAGGCCAAAACATGTCTTCCATCCTCCATTAATCCTTTTCTCATTTCTATAGTCTAATTTAAGCATGTGATCAAGATGAACTCCAAGATATTTGTATGAGTTAACTTCCCTAAGTTGTTATTTTCATATAAAAAATTAGTGTGGGTGATATTTTTGTATTTGATTATCATAACCTATGTCTTAGAATGAGTTTTATTTTTGGATTTGATTATCATAATCTATTTCTTATCAATGTTTACTAACATACCAATGCTAGAACACGAATATTTGAGAATTCTTAGTTTCTTTTTTAGAGTAGAAAGAAACCACATCATAAGAACATTATCATCAACATAAAGAAGAATGATGATGACTATTCTAATTTAAGTAGTGCCAACATAACCTATTTCTTCCAAAAAAAAACCTATAGCTTGTCAATATAAATGCAAAAAATGGTAGGGGACAAGGGACAACTTGCTTAACTCTTATATTACAAGTAATTTCTTCCAACTAACCCCCATTGTAACACATATTAATAAAAAATTATCTCTATATTACTATTTACATATAAATATCACTAATATGGTCACATTGTACCTATATAATTTGTAACTCTCACATTACAAGATTTCACATATATACAGACAATTTCATGGTTACATGCTAAATTAATATACATAACCTCTTTATTTGTGGGATGAGGGACTCCTTTTACATGACGATTTCACTTCTTATCTTATATAAGTGTACACACCTCACCCCTTTCTCAATTCCAACCTTTAACCTCCAAAAAGGAAACATGTGTTCTTAGTGTTAAACCCACACACATACACACATCCTCAAAACATACACAATACAACATATTAATTTATATATTATATTATATAATAAAAATATTCAATAAAAAACACAATTTTAAATATATTATAACACACATTATAAAATCAATTTTACTAGCTTTGTTCACTACATTTGATTTCTTGCACAAATTCTCTCACCATAGATCAAATCATCTCGTCCTTAAGTCCTTAAGTCGTTTAATTATGTGGCATGCATTTCAACGATCACATTTGTCTTTAAAAACAATTAAGACTTTACTTGTCCTTTCCCACTATCCCAAAGTAATCCAAAAAAAGCCCAATAACAAAATACCTCCACATTTCCATTCAACACAGATTCCAAACTAATCCAAAACAAACATCCCAAACATTTCCATTCAACACAAATTCCAAAATAATCCAAAACAAATAATCAATAATAAAATACCTCACACATCCAAGCATTTCCATTCACTATCCCAAAGTAATCCAAAAAACACTAAATAACAAAATACCTCCACACATCCCAAAATTTTCCATTCAACATAAATTTCAAAGTAATCCAAAAAGTCAATAAGAAAATACCTTACACATCCAAGCATTTCCATTCAACATAGAAAATGCCATATTTTAAATCCTTAACCATCACCATCCATCATTCTCCATCACATTGAATTAAATCATATGATAACCAATTGGGAATCTTATACACTTGCCAAACCATTTAAGAACACCATAAATGTATAAGAACACCGTAAATGTATTACAATCTACTTGCAATCACAATCATAATAGTGAATGACATTGTCGTTACTAGACTTGCAAAATTAAAAAATATATTGATTATATATCATCATACACAACCCTG